>WMED01013656.1:401-14327 GCA_019650415.1 Pipa parva | reverse complement strand
TGTATATACAGTATATGTGTATATATATATATATGTGTATATGTATATACAGTATATGTGTGTATATATATATATATATGTATATACAGTATATGTATATATGTGTGTGTATATGCATAAAACTACAATAGAAAATAGTGGTTAATAGGAAGGAGAGTGACTGCATGTGAAGTGGGAGGGGCAAAGACATCAGATAAATTTGTGCCAAGTGCTAGAATTATAGTGGATGTGATAGTGAAAGACTTATTGATAAATAAGGTACAGCAGTGTGATTTTTACTTACTTTAAACTCTGCTTTAAACTCTTAAACAGCTTTGTTTATAGAATGAAACTGATGATAATGGACATTACTGCCGCTAGTTGACAGAGCAGCAGGGGCCAATGTCTCAGTATTGTAAATGTTTTTTTCTGTGAATACTTACTAATGGTTGCTGGGGTTCAATGCTATGATTGGAACTCTGTCTCTCAGTTATTCGCTCAAGTGTTACCTGTAAGTTACTGAATATGGATAACAGTATACAGGCTGCATCACTGTACAGCATACAAACACAAATTGCTGCATAAAGTGGTTCATTGCAGTCAGATATGCTTCCTGTTTGAATACAGTGATTACTAATTCCCTAGAACCAGAATGCAGTGCATTGTTATGCATGTGTAATTCTTACATAATTACAGAGCACTTTCTTTATTGGCATTCTCATACACTCTGCAAAACAGAACAATATATAAACTATGTAGGTCAAAGAACCTCTCCATCATCATTATATGGGTTCTCTGTACTGTCATTACACAGCAAATAGAGCTTGTCATCAAACAGCAAATGCCTATACACACAATTTAGCAACATTTATAGAATGAATTAACACAGATTTTCACTGATTTCAGATTATTTGTAACAGTATTACACAGGCCCCCCAAATCTTCCATTTCCACTCTAAGTCCCTTTGTCTTGCATAAGAAAATACTATTACACCTGAAATTAAGATGCATCGAATAAGAATATGTGTAGAATGATCCCGATTACCTTTATTTTAATATAATAAGAACTGTTACATGTTCTTGTAAGGTTTGAGGAGAAACATGTAAGCTTGCAGACAGGTTAATAACTTAATATGCCAGATGTGATACTAATTGCAGATGGTTAAAGTGAGCCAAGTACTGGCAGTTGATTCTACATTTTCCACAATATAAGCAAATACAATCAAGCACAGTTATGCAAGCCAAGGTTATGGTTTAGCGGAGTAACTTGTAAAAAAACAATCTGATTTAATTCAATTTCATTTCTATGCTGATTATGATGGGCTATTTTTCCTCCTCAGCTCCTCTTCCATTGTATAAAACTCTGTCACCTCATGGATGTCCTTTCAGTTTTGCAAACTAAACCTCAATAAATCAAATCCCTCCCTGCATCATTACTCTGTATTCTGACATATCCATCACACTCTCACCCTAACATCACAGGCTCCCTACCTTGAAAGACACCTTTGACTCTAACCCCATGTTCAGGCCTTCTGTAAACCCTGCCATTTGCATCTTTGCAATGTTTCCTACAATGGCCCTTTCTAACATGACACAAACCAAACGCTCACACTTTAATTCGTTTACATATAGATTATTGTAACCCTCTAATCATTGGTGTAACAGTAACCTAGTCATCACCTTTCTGAACCATACCTAATGCAACTGCCAGAATAATCTTCCTTGTTCCTTTTGTGATATTCCCTCTGTCAGACCATACAGTAGCTACCACTTCCTCTGTAAATTTACTTCAAACTACTTGCCCTGATCTATAAAGCCATTTGCTATCACTAGCCCAGCTACTTTTCTTACTTAATTAACAAGTTGTCTCTTATGCTCTGCTCATCAAGTTGTCTCTTATGCTCTGCTCATGACCTTCTGATCTCCTCTTCCAAGATTAAAGGAAGTTGGACTATAGTCTGCCTTTGGATCCACAGTCATATGAATGGATTCAGTCACACAGAATAAAAACACTATAATCCCATCGTCTCATATTATATTTACAGGTTAGTATGCTTCAGGCAAAACAACATTTTAACAAATATACAAGCAACCATACACATTTGCTTACATTAACTCCGTCTCCTAAACTCTTGCAATCTGCAGATGATGCGAGTAGTACATATTTCACCAAATGTAATAGTCAGTTGTAGCTACAATTTAGCTACAAAAAGTTGTATTTCAATTGGTTTGATTCCATGCAATTTCTTTGTAATTGTAGTTTGAGCTGTAGATGACCACAGCTCCTCTTAGATAAGTGTAAATTGCACTGTAAGAGGCACTCAAACATAACTTATGCAGGGTCAAACTTCGAATTGTAAACAAATCATAAAATCATCCTTGTCAGTGAAAATACTAGAAAATTGTAGTTCTAAAACCTGATTCCATATCCGAATCAAAGAATTATTATTAAAAAAAAAAAAATCCACCAGTAAACTGGCTACCACTGATCTGGGGTTCTGGAGTTAGTCCTTTTAATATGGTGGATGTAACCATGAATATCTACATGAAATGGTTAATATTTTTATTTCATGAAGAGCAAAAGTAAATTTCTGTGCTAACAGGTTTTCATGTTCTCCTTGGAAAATATCACTTTTAAATTAATTATATAGTGTTCTGTTTCTTCACTGACTGAATACACTTGAAATTCTATTTTAAAGGCTGTTTCTGATTAGATTTCTAGCCAGTTAGTTCAGAATGTCCTGGAATGTTTCACGGAGTCGCAGCTAATTCATAAAATATATAGCTTTGCAAGATTGCTTTTACTTGCAAGCCTGAGCTGCATCATGCCAATTTTTGAAGGTTCTACTGCCCACTTCATCTTCAGGGGCTTGGAAACCTTGAGATGTCCTGATAACCAGAAACAGATATTTGTTCCTGACAATCAAATTACTGTAGCTAATCAGAAACTGTCAACACAACCTGTCTATACTGTAATAAAATATTTGATATAAAGGCAAGGGTCTTCTAGTAAATTATAAGCAATCTCCGGTGACACGCTTTCTCATGTTGAACTTTGCTCCTTTACTAGTATAAATGTGCCTGATACATTCTTGCATAGGTGGTATCTTTAAATAGGGTATAGCAAAGATTGGAATCGGTGCGTGTTTGGCCTTTATATGTCTTTCTATATAGTTATAGCTAATACAATACATGCTCATCCCAAAGTTTTTATATTTTCATGTATATAGTGCTGTGCACATTTAAGTTTCATACTCTTTTTTTATATATACAAAAGGCACAGGAAAGAGAGAAACTCTGCATAGAAAGTAAATGACAGAAAGGTATAGTTATATATTAACATCTTTTAAAGAAGGATATATATATAGGTAAAAGTATCACATAAAGCTCATTGTTCTTTAGAGTGAAGAACTTGCCCTGGCGAAGGAAAAAAATATAAATTAATAAGCTATCAAGGGGCTAACTGCTGGAGAATGTACTGTAATTCTTCCTTTAGAGTTGATGGAGAACATGGCAGATGTTTTCAGTAAACACACTTTTCAGGATCAGAGGTAGAATGCACCCAAATAGGTGTAGCAAAAAAATGGAGGCTGGATCTTTTTGAGCCTAGAGACATTAGCGACATGGAAAAAGGTTGCATTTTTCAATACAAATTGTAGTACTCTGTAAGTTCACCTTTTGTGATGCTAATGCTCTAGTATCACTATATTAAGCAATGCATTTATACTTTTCAAATACATTGAAGCTTAATAGCGCAATCTTGATTAACTTTGTTATTAGAAACCTATATTTTTGTCAACAGGAACATCCCCTTAAAGAAAACAAGACTGTTTAATTTCTTTTGCACACCATCTAACATTAACTTTTCATTTTGACCTTCTTTCTTTTCCTCCTTCCTGTCCTCCTTTTGGAAACGCAGATGGGGAATCAAGAGATATAGGTATTGGATGCAGGAAAGTGAGACATATATTCCCATGCTCGCAGTGCAATAATGACTTCAATGAGTATTCCAGTTCTAACATTACTGATCTAATCCATTTTTCTTCCCCTTCAGCTAACCTTCTATCGTTCTAGCCAGTAATAAACATTCTTTTGTACTTTGTACCCATGGATCATTTCTAATGAGCAGATGAACACATAGCCTGTTACCCTTCAACAAACATTGCAATGAATGGAACCAAAAAGTAACAGCAGTCCAGTTAAGGAGCAGTGATGATATACCTCCGTACTGAACAGCCTTCACTTATTGGTTTCATTAACAACCATATTTCTTACTCATCTCTCAAATCTTACTCTTCTTTTGTAAAACTGTAATACTGCTATATGGTGCAATTATAAACAATGTGAAAATTATATATGTATACACACATACCCTCCTTTATTATATTAGATGAGGTTTTCTCAGTGGTTAGACTTGTAGCTGTAGCCCTGAAGTGCTAGTTTTCATGCATGGCATCTGTATGTTCTTTCAAGGACAAATAAAATGTATACATATAAGTTACCTGGCTTCTAAAAAAAAAAGTTGTGATTTGTGTTTGTTTGCCTGTGCTATGGATATTAGATTGTAAGCTCCACTGGGGCCGGAACTGATGTGAATGGTTAATTTTCACTGTAGTAATATGTGGAATATGCCTTTGTTGTATAAATAAGCAATATAATAATATATAATGAAGTGCTAATGTTTGTAGTTCTTGTGTTACAAACAAATCAGACTACTCTCTAAAGATGTGCCTGAAATAATAACTTCACATTTATTAATGTTTTCCACAGTCATCCTGTTCGTCTCAAGAGAAACTACACCAATTACCATATCAACCAACACCTGATGAACTGCATTTTTTGTCCAAACATTTCTGTACGGAAAGCATTGCCAGCGATGACAGATGCCGGACCACACCACTGCGCCCTCGATCCAGAAGCCTCAGGTGTGTGAGTTGCAGCATTTGGAAACCAAAGTATAATCAGGAATAGTTCCCTCTTTTGCTTTTAAATAAATATTTTACAAGGAATGGTAGCTCACAAGGAACAGTATATTTATTTCAAAGTGATACAGTTTTAAAATATGTCATCAAGGTTTATAGCCATTTAAATGGTGTTCTGTTTGGTTTTGCAGCTCAATTCTTACCTAAACTGTATATCCACCCCTTATAGATGTTATTACTTATAGTTTAAATAAATTCAATACATTAACACAGGGTTATAATTCAAAGCTTTGCAGATATTTTATGCTTTACAAGCATCTTGTTTTTTGGGGTTTTTTTTTTTGTCTCTGCACAGGTGATATAGTTGGCTTAGGGGTTCAAAAGATATTCTTATATTACTTTCATCATAGAATAAAAATAAGCTACTGCTTTTCCTTTAGTAATGTAAAAGCACTCAATACAGTGAAATGACTGCCGGGATGGTCAAGCCTAGCTTGAACCCCCACCAAGGGATCAGGTGCATTATTTCTGATAACTTAAATAGGAAACTTTAGTATAAAAAAAAAAAAAAAAAAAAAGTCAACACAAAGAAATCTTATTTTCATTGCCATGGCAGTAATCCATATATGGTGACTGAAATGTGTAGACATGTCATCATATTACCTAGGATATTTTTTGAGACATATCTTACATAGAGTTGTCTCAAATGTTGATTATACTTCATATAAAAAATAAAATAAAGTTTGAGAGTTCAGTGAAGGTCTGTTGACCCTGCTTTCACCAACACTAGGAGATATGGGTGGCTCACCTACTGTATATTTGTAAGTAAGCATATCATTTAGAAAATATTGCAGTGGTAGACCCAGAAGATGTAACCCACGAGGAATCAAGTCAGTGTATTCATTTCTTCTGTTGTAAACTGAAGTTCAACAGTGACTGACATTTTTATCTACATTGCTATGTTTAATGAATTTGTTAATTTTATCTTTTTATTTTTTTTTCTTGGCTTTGTATAGTTTAGAATGATTAAAATAGAGAATATTTTTTCAGATTTAAACCCTTAAAAAATGCTGAGAAACCTTTAAAAATACAAAACTATATTGATTTAGTGTAGCCATTATCTATATTTCCTGCACATAACTATATTTTATTAAAAGCAGTTCACTAATCAATACACATAGGACAATTTTATAAAAAATATGACTTTAAGGGTTCATGATTGCTATGCAGAACAAACTGTACAAATATATATATTAAATATAGTGTAATAATTATACCGTATATTAATACAAGTACATGATCTATAATTGCATTCTAATTTTGAAAGATTACATCAAGCTATTTTTTTTCTCTCCAGATGATCACATTGTTTGAGCTAATTGTGTTGAGTTTTCTATGCTTACAGCCCTGGACGTACGCCGGCATGCTGTGACCATGAAATAATTATGATGAACCATGTATACAAAGAACGATTCCCAAAGGTAATTATATGGAAGTTGCATGTTCCTTCAGCATTAGCCAGAAAAGTCCTCAGTAATACATTACTGCTGTAACAATACTGCAATCCATTTTATATAATGTTATTGCTGAAGATTTGTTTGGTTTTCAAGTTATTTCATTTCCATTTTCTTAACTTGAGTGAAATGAGCAGTTTAAATGTTTAGTATTTCATAACATATGCAGACAGTATTTTCTGATGCTTACTATAGTCTCTCTATTAACCTAAACCAACCAATATTTGCTGACATTTTTACATGTCTATGGACTGGCACTTTTTGTGGTTGTTCAACTTTGTTTACATAGGCAGCATCAGAAGCTGCATCCTCTTTCACTGTTGTTATATCAACAAGTTGCGTATAGATGTGTGACTCGTATATGAATTTATGTAGTTCCTTGCTCCTGATGTGCAGTTCTCTAAATGAATGATCAAACTGCATTTAATCCCATCACTTTTGTCACGTTCAATCTGTATTACCAAACTGCACATAAGTGCACCGCTAAATCATGATTATGACCCAAATAAGTTCTTGATGTACTGAGGACATTATTCATTCAGCATTTTGCATTTATATTATAAGGATAACAAAATACCCTCCCATCTAATGGAAAAAGGAGACATAATACAAAAAGAAAATAATGGAAAGAAAAAAGTACTTCAAAACCTCAAGATCACCTCAAATACTTCCAAATACACAACTATTACTTTAAATTAGGAGAATCTGAAAACTTCAACAACCCACAAATAGAATTTGAAATAATTTGTAAACAAAAAAACCACCGCTGTATAGCTTAGCCAGAATGTACGAATTACTTCAACCTCAAAAAGATCTCACCTCTTTACCACATATACAAAAATGGTCAAAGACACTTAACATAAATTCACACCAGAACAAGCTAGCAATATAAAGTAGTACACAATATCATAAACTCCTCAAGATGCACCAGAATAAAAGAAATTAACTACAAGATACTATCACACTGGTATCACACACCAGAAAAACTATAACAAAATGTTCCCAACGACGTACAACACATGTTGGAGAAAAGAAGAAGGAAATTTATATCACATTTTCTGGAATTGCACAAAAATACAAAAATTTTGGCAACAAGTAATCCGCAAAAATACCCTCCCCATTTAGGAGTAAAAACTTCCCTTATTTCAGTGATATTGCCATATTAATAGCTGAAATTCAGTTTCAACTCTCACTGTCTCCTTTCCTACTGCTTTTAGGTGGGTCAGTTTATTTAACTGCTACCTTCACCTACTGCATGCAGCTTACTACTTGGGTATATTTCATAGGCCCCTATTAAATCTCTGGTTGATGCAGGCTTCTCTCTGTGTTGTTACAAAGTGCATCTGAATATGTCCCTAACTTTACCACAATATTATAAAGTTTAGTGAGGAGTTCCACTTCTATACACATGCTCAATACAAGTAAATCAGAGGAGATTGATTGTATTTAAGTGCATCATCAGGTTTTACATTTCCCATAGTTCATGCTTTTTCATCTGTAACCCCATGCAACCTGTGCAATAGCACACTTCCTGGCAACCTCACTCTAGGGCTCATTTCCTATACTCAAGTATCTGACTCTGACATTATATTTTCTAGTAAACCAAGTAGTTCATGGTTAGAAAAACTGAGACTTAAGAGAAGGTAGAGGAGGGGGAGATGCCATAAAGAAACCCCAAGTGTTTTGAAAAGTATATGCACATAAATACAATAGATATTCAGACATTTATAGCTATCCTGACAATTAAAGTATTGAATAAGCTTCATTATACATGAGGATACGTAGCTGCTGGTTCAGACTTCTATTTGAACAGTTCCCACCTGGTCTTGGCATATTGCTTTTTCATTTGTCTATTCTTTTTATGGACATTTATGGTCTATTTTAGAATCTCCCAAGGTGCCTCCTTTTCAGGCCATGCTTTCAGTAACTGAGTTTCTGTCTATTTTTAATTAGGCTACGGCTCAGATGGAAGAGAGGCTTCAGGAGATAATCACAAACTATTCTCCTGATAGTGTCTTGCCACTGGCTGATGGAGTTCTTAGTTTTACCCACCATCAGATCGTTGAGCTGGCTCGAGACTGTTTGGATAAGTCGCACCAGGGCCTCATAACCTCAAGATATTTTCTTGAGCTACAGCAGAAATTGGAGAAGTTACTACATGAAGTAAGTGTAATTTAAATCTATAAATGGTTCCTGAATTAGTAATTTATTTGTTTTGCTTTACTTCTAACTAATTCAGTCAAAGTAAAGCTTAGTGTCTTCTGTAATAATAGTTATTTAGCCTGGAATGAAGTACAACTTTCTAAGTTTATTTTTGTTGTGTGCTTTGACTGAGTAAACTGTCTGAAAATCCCAGCAATAGGCAGTATGTTGCTGAATTATTCATAGAACCAAAACTGTTGTCTACCTTGGGAGTCTCTGAGAACAAGGTTTGGAGACTTAACAAGCAATTAGAGATAAAAGAGCTTAATGCTCTGTTTTTGGTGGGAGGTAAGTAAATTGCTCCTTCGTCTTCATTAGTCCTCTCGTTCTTCATACAGACACTTGTGTATTTAATTAGAAAATGCTGCCCGTCCTCCCTTGGTTTGAATCTTATGCACTATTTTCACAGCGTAGTAAAATAAAGAATTTGAAATGTTTCCAATTTTGACTTGTGGACAATTGCTTGGATTTCTCCACTCTTTCAATGATTTCATTTAAACACCAATTTAAAAAAATATTTTCAGAGATCTTGGGTCACTTTTTTTTTAAATAAATAAAGCAGTATAATTTCTATTTGTCCGGTCATTACAAGCTATGATATGTGAATGATCTGAATCCACACATGGTTTATACCGCAGAATTTCTTTTTCATAAGCTGCATGGCACAATGTATCTGGAATTAGAATAGCCCTCTATGAAGTGTTTAGTTAAGTGATGAGGTATTATAATTTCTAATAAATTGGGGCACTTCATTTCCTCACTGGTTACATTTCTCCCAGTGAGGATGCAGATCCCCCAAACATTTAAATATCTACTCTGATGTAACTAAGTATGGTGCACACATTTATTGAGCAACAGTGGATAATAAAATAAAGGATTTGTTTTACTGGACAGTGGTACAAACTCACTGCTGCAGAGTGTATAAAATACAGTATGTCAGAAACAATTGCAGTTACAAAATATTTCATAGTTACCACTGTTAATGTTCTAGTGTGTTGCCCAAGGTGTTGCATAGATCTGGTACAGTATCAATCATCTAGGCACACAAATTTTGTTGAGGGATTCTCAGGGTAGTACTTTCTTTCTGAAGTGATCTACCCTATGTCTGTTCCACTGTATTCCATGCAATTGCTGCTTAACAATCTAGTTTTGTATTTTGCTCACCTGGCTACATTCTTCCTCTGAAAATTTGGTCCTCTTGGGCTCAGCTGATATAAACATTTACAAAATAATCAACATATGCTTAGTTATCTCAGCATACATGTAGCTGAGAATTTGAATAGGGAGCCATAACATAATGCAACTGGTTCACACATTTCATGGATTTCTTTACATGTTTTTTTTCCAGACACATCAGATAACTCCAGTGTACCAAATTCTATTACATTGGGATACCATATCTGTCAAACAACCAATGCCCCAGCCATATTGGATTTAATTACAGGGGAACAATATTTTAGCAGTAAAGTACTTGCAGCTAAATCTTGTTTTCATCAACTGGTGAATCCTCCTCCTATAGAAGGAGAAAGAAAAGAAGAAGGTTTGCTTAATCATACCTGTTGCAAAGATAGTTACATAGACAGCTAATAGGGCCACTAGGTTTTACATTTTTCTCCCCTGTCTACATTACCATATGACTGGGTGGTTTTTCTGATATGAAGACTAGATCATGTTCATGGTAGAGTTGTAGCACAGTCAATCAAAGTGTTTGCGATGTTACATAACTGGAAGTTGTAAAGAAGTCATATGTCTATTAAGTCTTTAAAACATTGTAGCTGTAGCCTTGATTATTAGTGTCAGTCACACTTTCTTTTCTCCAAAGCCGTTCAGAAAGTGCATGCAGTAATGGCTGTATTTATAAGCATAGGGTTTACAAATGCTTCATTATATGATTTCAAAGAATCAGCATGGGTGTGGTGTAAAATGCTGATAGTGGTAACGTACTGATATCTCCATTTTTATGTAGTACATTTCCATTCTTACCTTTGACATTCTTTTAACCAGGATACATTGCAACTGCTGTAACTTTTGTTTCTTTAAATTATTCTGTTAACTCTGTCGGCCATATTAATGAATATGGCCACTGAGTTTGAACATACAAACAAAAAAATCAGACCAACCGATCTTTGTTTTTGTAGTTACCAAGCTGAAAAGTGGAAACGAAAACATATAATTTTTGGAATCCTCTCATCTGAATAAATGAATCCCCTCTAAGTGCATTTTTGGCAATTAATAGCACTGCATCTGTAGTGCTCTAGTGCCATGTGGATGACCAAAGCTAATTAATGCATTTTGCACATTCTAAATTTTGTATACAATTTACTCCTCTTATTTCGTAATAGTTCACCTTAGTATAAAATGTTAAGGTTTGTATTTTTCACTTTTTTATTTTAGGCTCATGAACGATCAGAAAGTGGAGAATTGGCATTTATTAAACAATTGGCACAGAAAATTCTTATAGTTATTGCGAGACCAGCTCGATTATTGGAATGCCTGGTAAGTATATTGCACGCTGGTTATATGTATTTAGGATTATTAAAGTTTTGCGATGTAAACTTTGAAGATGTAGTTCATACCAATATTTTTATGGCAGTAGAACTTCAAAGTAAGGCTTCAAACTTGCTTTAAAAATGCAATTTACAGCAAAAAGTGGGTTAGTTTTGTGGCTTAGTGGAATTCTAAGCTCTGTGGGATCAAGGACTGAAGTTAATGATCTCTGTAAAGAGCTGTAATTTGATTTACTCATTTGTAGTGCTTTGCATGCACAAATTTGTTTGTCAATCATATCTATTTATGTATGGATAAAATATTGTTTCTTTAAAATAGTCATGTAAATTTTATATAGTAGGATTTTATAGCAAAATGTTTTTCTTCTCTTATTGAGCCTAAATAATATTAGTAGTTTTGCCTAAAGTTTCCTTTCACCAGCAGTCTCTCGAGTGGTAGAAACATTATCGAAGCCTCATTCTAAAGTGTATTATATGTGCATGACTGAGAAATGTATCCGTGAAGCTGATGTGAAAGGCCATAGATTTCAGAACGTGATTTCCAAGCCCTGGAGTCTCTCATTTTGTTATTGCGGCTTGCTTTTAGCAGTTTTTGTGATAACTAGAGAGCATGAAAAAAAGCACTTGCTCACTATAATATTATCTCACTAGCAATCAATGCTCAATATTGGAATTCGCTAGAGTCTATAGTGAATGGGTTGTTAGAAATCTTTACTCAAACTCTCTAAAAGATCTAAATTTACCAGTTTTGCACAAATATAAAGCCCCTTCTTAAAGAATACGTTTGTTGTACTCATGGCAGGAATTTGATCCCGAAGAGTTTTACTACCTACTGGAAGCTGCAGAGGGTCACGCCAAAGAGGGGCAAGGCATAAAAACTGATATCCCCAGGTATATTATTAGTCAGCTGGGGTTGAACAAGGATCCTCTTGAAGGTGAGTAGGGGCAGGTTCATTCTGGGTATTTGCTTGATTTACTTCTTTTTTTTTTTTTTTTTTTTAACATTACAAACATATCCCCTACAGCTTATATTTTCATTGGATCTTAGCCATGTTTCTTTAGTTGTGAAGTCTGGGAAACATATAATCTCTACTCTGGGTTAATATATTATACTTCACGGTGTATTGGCAAGTAATATTAGCAGTTGTGTTTATAATTAAAATAATACAGAATTTTAAAAGACCTAGCTGTGCACTTCTTTGTTAATTTCATGGAGGAGATGTGTAGTAACAACACAACACAATTGTGCACTCTCCTTAAAATCTTTACTGTCTTACCCCTTGAATGACAGTTTTATTAGACGAATTGCTACAGGTGCTATAATTTTATTCACTGTATTTCTATGCTGCAGGTGATTACGTTGGCAGTCGTACCTGTGCATCTAATATTATCTCAAGCTCAGTGCCACTTTAGATAAAAAAAGTCACCCAGGGCTTCATTATTTATAGCACCCTTGTCTCCCTTAACTGCCCTACATGTGGCAGTAGGCAAGCACCTAAACACTTTCCCATGATTTGGTGCAGCAGAGGTAGCCCTGGGTTTTCAGCAAGCTTTACAGTATGTTAATACTTGAAATAAACAATATGAAATTCTTGATTTGTTTCCCAGTATCTTTGTCTTCCTTGTTAATTTCTGGTTTGTATTGGAGTGCTTTCCTACTAAAGAAGTGATGTATGAATTCCAGAATCGGTAATAGCAGTTGAAATATATTTTTCTTTATTCAACTGTAGATTTATCACTTAAAGATTCCAGTAGTTGGGTTTAGAAAATTTCCCTGGTGATGGATTCCCCGCGGTGCTGAAATTGCCATTCACTTCTCTCTCTCTCTTTTTTTTTAATCTCTTCTGAAATGGATTAAATCGATGAAATAAAATAGACAGATGTTTAATGGTGTTTAAATGAGTTTTAAAAACATCTTCAGACATCTTAGAATGGTTCCTGGATTCCCTGTATTAAGTGCTGACTCTGGGATTCATGCCATTAATACCCACTGTTTGCAAATATTATGTGTTTGCAAGATAACAGCAATTGGGGAAGATATCTTTCGAAATGGAATTATACTTATGCTTGTTCACCGTGACATTATTTTTTTTTTATAAAAGAAAAGTAAACATATTTTATGATATTTAGAATTGATATCAGAAGCCATATGTACAGAGCAAATCCTATTCTTGTGCTGTGTGCAGAATATAAATGGTGTTGCTAGGAACAGAATGTACATGGAATTCATTCAAAAAAATGTTGAAATTTACATATTTTGTTCCCACATACACCTTGCATTTTTTTAGATTATTAAATATAATATTGTTACCCTTTTTATTATTTCAGTTTGTTACCTTAGTACAGTGCAGTATATTAAGTATAGCAGTAATATTTTTTTTTTTTTTACAAGTCTTTGTTGTAAACAAAAAAAATTACTTGCTTTGATAGAAGTTGAGTAGAGAAGAATTTTTTATCCTTTATGAAGAGTAATCTTGTATAGAGACAAGCAGCAAATTTGATCAACAGGGGCATTTACTGAGCTCTAGTAACCTATAGCAACCACACTGAGGTTATCCTTAATTGAAACCTCTTGGCCATGAAAGGAATTACTTTTGCACATTGAAACAAAGAACTACAGTACAGCCATTGCAGGAATTTAGGAACACCCTCTGCTCTGACTGTGCATGTGTAAGGTCAGCATGGCGATCACAGCAGCACTAAACAACAGGTCTAGGGTGAAGGGGGTAGTCCTAAGCCCTCTGTTCTCTTAACTGCTGGAGTTCTCCATTTCAGAGAGTAATTTAGCATAGTCCGAAGTGA
>WMED01013655.1:0-14327 GCA_019650415.1 Pipa parva | reverse complement strand
TATACAGCATCACAAAGAGAATGAATACACACAGACACACTATACAGCATCACAAAGAGAGAGATCTTTGTGTTCTGTGGGTCATCACTTTTCATAGGCTGAACACAATGTCCAAAATATGGAAATAAGGGTATTGAAAGAACACTTTCACATTTGAACTTCAAATAATCACATTTTTTGAAAGAACTGTGAACTGAATAATGACATTAGTTTTCTTACACATTATCAGTAAGAACAAAATTGTATTAATTTTTTTTTTTTTTTACTAATTGTTTTCCTTCCTCTCCCCATTCTTCCCCTCAGTATCACACTGTGCCCCCTCCCCGCTAGACTGTATTCAGCCTCCTCTGATAACTGTCCACTGTAATTTACTACTTTTAACACTTGCACTTTCTGCTATTTATTTAGTCTCCTAATCCCACATTCTTTTAATTTGCTACAAACTGTGTTTCCTTTATTACTGCTTTCAACTGAGGAAATGAGAATATCTCTCAAAAGCTTGTCTTATACAATGAACTGTTAGTCCATATAAAGCAGCGGTTCTCAACCTTTTCTGGGTTGCGACCCCTGGCACTGACGTCAACGCGCACTGCATGATGACGTTTTGGCCGAACGTCATCACATACACGCATCATGTGGTGACATTCGGGCGAAATGTCATCACGTACGCGCGTGCCGTGGTGATGTTTTCGCCCAACGTCACCCCGCAGGAACCCTTATAAGAAGGGTCCTGCGGGCGCTTTCGGGTGCCGCAGTGGTTCTCGACCCACAGACTGAGAACCGCTGTGATATAAAGAATCATATAATACTACAGTACTCACCTTTCTTACTATTACTGGTAGATGCAAATAGTAAGACTTCCACACAACAGGGATTGAATATATGTATACAAGCAGGTTCAATCACATTAAAATATATTGCTTTGGTAATTTGAAATAAAAATATAAACATATTTTTGGTGTTGCTTTTGTTATTTAATGACGTAAAATATTTGATTAAATGTTTGTATACTCTTGTATAGTGTTGTATACATGTTGCTTAACAAGCCAGCTGATGGACAAATGGTGGACAAGGTTGTTCTAATTATAGTATTGAGAGGTTCATTCCCTCAATAGGTGAATAAATCATAGTCTGCTAATACAATGCTAAAATAAACATGACAAACCTGAATATTCTTCCTCTTTCTTGATTCTTTTCCACAGCTTTTTATGTCATTTTCCAAACGCAGGATCGAGACCAATTTGGATTCTTTTATGACTATTTCATGTCCTTGTTCACCACCTTTGAACTTTTTCTCAATGTTATCAATGCTCCAACAAACTATTCTTTGGACCTCCCTCCGATTTTCAATATTATCTATTTTACCTTTACCATTATTGCAAATCTCCTAATGCTGAACCTGCTGATTGCAATGATGGGGGACACCCACTGGAGGGTAGCACAAGAGCGCGATGAGCTGTGGAGGGCTCAGGTATGGATGTTTCCTCCTTTTGTAAATCTACTAATCAGACAGTGTAGATTTCAAATCTGAGACTGAATGGACAGATGATGGAACCTACTCTCATGCTGGTCTGTCCATAGTTTCCGGGTACTGACATGAGATTTAAATTCTTTGGCTGCAAGTTAGTTATTCCATCTGTCCAGAAATCTAGGTTGAAAAGTGTCCACATATTAAAGCTACCAAAAGTAAAATTCATCTTGGCCAACTCATCCTTGGAGCTAATGTGGGATTGTCTAGGGTTGAGCCTCATTATACAACTCATAGTAGGAGATATAATTTCATATACAGTTACTGAATAATTTCTTTCCAGGAAATAAATATCTTGACAAATGTGTGTGCACTCTAGAGAAATGATTTCTCTATCAAATGATTCTAATAAAATAATTTTTTAAAATAAAAGTTGATTCGATTACAAATCTCAACATCATCAAGCTTATAATGAAGAGTTATAGTATGTATTCTATAGTAAAGTAAGATGCGAGAAACCAGCTTTGACAAACTCTCCAAAATAATTTTCATCTTTATTCTTCTGGAGTGCAGGTAGCAGCCACAACAGTCATGCTGGAGCGTAAACTCCCACAGTGTCTATGGCCCCGATGCGGTGTCCCAGGGACAGAATATGGACTTGGTGACCAATGGTATCTCCGGTAAGGCAAAGTGTTATATACATATAAACTAAACAAATCAGACCTCTAAGTGTGAATAACGGGATGATAAAATTAAAATGAAATCATCTACTTAACGTAAAGCATAAACCAGAAGACAAGTGCACTGATTTACAGCATATATCTGTTTTCCAGCTTAAGAGGGAAGGAGGATTGTGAAATAGCACATCAGACACTGCTTTTGGGTGGGTTGGTGTGCAGGAGAGTGTATTTAATATAGGATAGAATAACTTTTATTCAAAAGACAATTATGCTCAATCCAGTTAGTCAGCAGCTACCACTGGCCAAGTTAATTTGAAATGCTCATTGTGCCCAAACATTGGGGTCCTATTAAACAGATTGTGTCATATTTAAAGTTCTTGTTTGAAAGGTTGGGAGGTGATACAAATCTCCTGCAGGACCACATCTAAGCTCAACACCACTCTTGAACATTTCGTGGTTAATGTACAGTATAATATTATGTAGAATGATGTGGCAGAAATACATGTGAACTTAAAGACACATAACAAATGAAGATGATCTTGAACAGTTTAAAGTGTATTTAAATATAATTTATTAGGACAACTTTCAATACCTGAATTAAATAATATATTGTATTTCAGCATTGTTTCCAGGAAGGATCTCAGTCAGCAGAAGATCCAGCGCTATATAAAGGCTTTTCAAGAATCTGAAGGTGAAAATATGGAAAAAACAAGTGACAAAGGGGAAAAGTTTAATGAAGACTGGAACTGTGATGCATCAACAGAGATAGCCTGCACCAAGTTAGAAGGTCCACCAACTCCACAACAAAGCCCAGAATCTTTATCAGAGACAAAGCCACAAGTGGCTTATCTGAAGCCTCCAGAAATTAGTATCAATGAATGTCCAAACAATGAGTGGATTCAATCTAGAAGTCCAAAGGAGGACACAGATTCTGTGCAAACAGACTGTGTTGTACAACTGACAAATTTGGAGTTACCTCAAATATGCATATCCACAGGAAAAGTAAACCTTGAGTCTTTGGACAAAGTCAGATTTACCCCAAATAGTCCAAAAAATGGTCGTGGCTGGCAGATGCTAAGGTCAGTCAGTCTAGAACAGCTGCGCAGGAAAGTCCTTCAAAGCAATTCAGAAGAATCAGAAGAAGAGGTGCACCATGTCTGATATGAAAGCTTTCAAATACAAGCTAAACCTGGATCGTAGCAATCCTGTTTTATGGTCTAATGACCGGTTCATCTGAGATATATGCACATTTCAGAAAAGCTAAGGGGGTATTGACTAAAGTCCAAACTGTCGCGTCAAGGTGTAAATTCGCCAGCTAACAACAGGCGCACACTACCAAATAGACAGCTACTGTCACAGTTGCGACTTCCTTATAGAAATATTGTCACAGTTGCAGCTTTACTATGGGAATATTGTCACGGTCGTGACTTTACTATTGTTGTAGTTGCAGTTTTGCTATGGGAATCTGCTGTTTTAGGTTTTGACAGTCAAATTTTCACTTTAGTCAATAACCCCCCAAATATTATATTTAGCCTTAGTCAGGCAGTGCTGAGTATTAAAATATTTCAGCCAAGAAAAAGAGACAAACATTAGTCTTAAAGTAAGCACATCAGTAACACCATGTGTTATTTGAAAGGACAGTTGTTGAAATACAACATATTTGTATTGCACTAATTGATGTAAAGATTTTTGCTGTATTGTTTCAATGTTTATTTTCAACTGTCTTAAAAATTTCTATTAAAGGACCTATTTTCTTAAGTAACTCCAATTATTTAAAGTCATGGACATAATATGTTTACTCTAATTTTAGTTGCTTAACTCTACTGCTTAAAGGGGAACTATAGTCAAATGACATCTTTTCATATGCAGTACTGTACCTTAGTGAGAAGTGTTTCTCCCCAGTAGATGTTTCATGTGATACAGAATGATTGAGTAGGCAGCAGTGATAAACTCCTGCACCAGAAAATATGCGTGTGAAGCATACTGGCCAGTTTTCCACAGTAAGAGACCCCACCCTGGACATTTTTTGCCCTACTCACTACTTAATGCCTGCACACAAATTAGCTTATTGTCTGTAATCTCCTGCTTCCCAAATGTAAACAATGAGGCCAAAAGGTCACCACACTGCTTAACCAATGGCATTCAGGCAGCTTTTTCTTCTCGTGTTGCCTGACTTGCAGAACAAAAAAAATAAAAAACAGAAAAAGGAGGGGGAACAGATGGAGGAAAATGTCAGCTCCCAGGAAAACTAATTAAGGGAAACAAGCTTTCTTCCCTAAACTTTTTTAACTATTTGCGTCAGCAATTGGTTTAGTATAAAGGAGTTTTATATGTATGTGTGCAGTTATATCATTGTAGTGCCCCTTTAAGGTAAGTAGGTGGTGGCTCTGAAGTGAGAGCCTGATGGTAATATCCTAGCTCAAGGGTCGGCAAAGTGTGGCTGTTTAGCCGCCTTGTGGCTCGGAGTGCATCTCATAAGCCCTGCCCATGACCTCCGATGCCTCTTCTTAAGCACTAAAAGCAGTGCTTTAAGGGTGCCGGGATGCCCGGTGATGTCATGCGCATGTGACATCACTCTATTACGCAACACACCAATGCTTCTCCGTTACAGGGCATCACAAGCCCTAACAGCTGAAGAGAGGGACACATCGGGAGAGGAGCTTAATACTCCCACTTCGGGAGAGAAGCTTAATACTCTCGATGCGCTCCTTGGAGAAAGGAGAGCGCCACAGTGCTGAAGAGGTAGGGGGGCCTAGAGGGGGTTCCTACATAAGTTGTTCAGATGCATAGCAATGTGTTGTTTTATTTAGTCATATTTTAAATTATTTAATGTATATTTCACTTTAATAAATAGTGGTTGTAGAAAACAAGAAGGGTAAACTCTGTTTTTACACTTAATATATAAGATATTGTAAGACATCAAAAAAATATTTTTATTGATTTCACCTTTGAACCCCTTCAGCACAAGTTATGTTTTTATGTGCAGTGTTACCATGGATTTGTAAGGTGGTGGAACTATGTTCTTGTCATGTGAATCTACACCCCCTTTGATGCACCCCCTGATATAAATTGTCTTAGCAGTGACTGCCTGAGAGGGGTTGATATACTAGTTTACTGTCCACTAAAATATCAAAAGCAGGTTATCCCATTCAATGTAGCAAATTCTGACTTACTGTTGCAGTAATGTTCCTCTTGTACCCCAATCCATGATAGGAGATAGCACATCCACATAGGAATGCTGCATCACAAAGTAATGAAGTACAAAAAGGAACTAATCATACATTTATTTAAGGCAATGCACAGCTCAACATTTCAGGTTTACATTCACCTTTCTTCAGGAGATAAAAAACATATACTACAGCCATCTATTTATACTAATCAACTGCTTAGTGACACATTGTATGCAACACATTGCAGTTGCCCATCACTATTCAGTGTGCTGCTTACTCACAGTTTTCTGTAAAGTAGATGGGGAATCCCTTTTAAAATACAGTACATCCTAGAGTGTAGAGTGTGTGCTAAAAATAGAAATATATTCACATTTTCGAGAATGAAGCAGTATAGTCATTTTGGAGTCATCATTCAACAAAAAAAGTTGCACATTACAACATGGAGTGTGTCCAGATATTGTCCTGATGAACTAAAAATTATGTGCATTAATGCATTTTTATGTGATACAAAAGGAGTTTATTTTTATCCACCATTAGAGAATTGCCTCCTCAGACTAGATATAGAAGACTTCCAGGTCACTTTCATGGAGAAGCCTAACTGTACCCTGTAACTGGTCTAAAGTGGCGTGGCGAATGATCTGCCATGCTCGACTTGATCTCCTTTTGGATAAAGATTCTAAAAAGGCACCTCCTTGTTCCTGTTCTTCACCAACAGAAGAAATAGTTATGGATGGATACCCCAATATTCTTTGTGATTCTTCTGATTGAGATTTTTCAGGTGACATGATGTTTTGAGGATCTTCAGTTTCCTGAACACTATAAAAGACAGACAGAATTATTTTAAGTCATACATACTATTTATCTATATATAAGTGTGCCATAGTAGTGGATATAAAAATGGTACCTTGTCTTATGAACATTTAGAATGCACAGAACCAGGTCTGCCAACAGGGGGTAACAGAAACTACTGCTGTGGGGGTCCCAGTCAAATTGGTGAACCATGGAGGCCCAGCCATACATTCAAATATAGGCTACTGATCAATAAAGCAATGGCATTCTGTATTTGTGTGACATTTGAAGTGTAACTGTGGTGTGTGTTAAAAACTTGTTGAAGGCCGCATTGTTGTGAGGGGACCTATGATTTCTGATGGCAGCTAGGTATGCTACAAGCCTTATAGTCCATAGTGGCCACAATCACTTGCATATCTGATAAACCCTGCACTCTACCCAGTTGAACCAATAAGACACAGCATACTCAAAAGTATATACTTTAATAATCATTGCTCTGTAACCCCCAGAACACTTCAGACACAAGCTTATTACTGTTGCAAGTTATTGCAACAGAGTTGCAAGCAGAAACAACAATTATGTGCTTCCCCACGGTAGAATGCCTCCAGTATCTAATCTGTACACAACCCAGAAACTAGCAACCACGACATTTTTCCTGCTATTGCCCCCTGAATTATTATTATCCTGCTAAAAACTGCTCATGGAATGAGTATTAGTAAAGATTGTTACAATATTTGCAAGCAGTTTTGGGGTGTAAATGCAAGCTGTTCACTATTAAATTGCTTTGTGTGCTACTTCAAAAAAATAATACAATACTTGCATTTTGAAAAATCTAGTTACAACATTTACAAGCATGGATTCTGATTGAGCCACTGATCCAAGAGAGCAGCCAATTCAGAAGTTAATAGCTGTGAAATTAAACAAAAAATGGTGAAGCTGTTAGAAAAAAATGTTTTGGTATAGTTATTTCAATTGCAAAATTAGTGAGGGTGATGTCAGTTCAGGTATTGCACTGCTGCAGCAAAACGCTTTCTAGGGGCATGTCTGCTTCAGTAGACAAGGGGATATAAGCACAGGTTAGGATAAACAGCTGCACTGTTAGTGGTAAATTCAATTATTAGCATGTTTCCTTCCTGGTGCTTGAGTTCAATATATCAGGAGCTGCCAAGGCAAATTGGGTGAAGGGAGGCATAGATGTGTTGATGTATGTAGTTCAACCACTTTAAAAATCACTCATCAGGCCATACATGGAATATTGTGTGAAGTTTTGGCCACCAGTGCATAAGAAAGATAGAGTTGATCTTGAGTAGGTTCAAAGGTTGCCTACTAAAGTAATTAAAGGAATGGGCAAATTACAGTACCAAGAAAAAATATCAAAATTGGGGTTATTTAGGCTAGAAAACAGAGATAAGTCGAGTATAGGGAATACCTTTTATTGGCTAACTGAATAGATGGTATAAGCAAGCTTTTGAGACTACTTATGACTCTTATTCAGGCATGGTTAGGCTAGAAAAAACATGGTTAAGGGGTGACCTAATAACCATGTATAAACATATCCGAGATCAGTACAGAGATCTCTCCCATAATCTATTTATACCAAGAACTGTAAATATAACAAGGGGGCATCCTCTGTGTATAGAGGAAAGAAAGTTTCTACACCAGCACAGAAGGGAGTTCTTTACTATAAGAGCAGTAAAGCTATGGAACTCTGTCTGAGGAAGTTGTCATGGTTAATTCAATAAAGGAGTTTTAAAGGGGGCCTGGATGCCTTTCTTTAATGTAGGAATATAACATGTTATCTGTACTAAGTTTCTTGATTCATGGAATCAAGCCAGTTTTGGAGTCAGCAAAAAATCTTTCCCAAAGATAAGTTGTGTTTTCCTCCTGTGTTTTTTGTACCTATTCGGGATCAACATTGCAGGATAATAGGCTTAACTGGATGGACTTGTGTAATATTTTTCTTTATAAACTATGTTAATATGTTACTTACTTCCCCTTAAAAATACATTTGGAAGGGCCCTCTACAAATTAAGTTTGTGCAAGTAAATTGGGCTCAATTTTGTACACCATCAATTGAGTCCCACCTCACTTTTTGGAAGCACTGATTTAGTTGCTAGTGTTACATGTGTATAGACTAACCAACTTTTAATTTTGCTAGATAAAATTCTTGGAGATAGACCTACCACAAGTACCAACGATTGTCAAGCCCGTAATTTGAACCACAGATACCCAGACGAGGCCAAAACCATTGTGGAAGCTTACTTTCCAACATCAATGTGGTTGCTGCAAGCTAAAAAAAAATAATGAATCTTGTAAAGTCAGGGAAATCCTTAGCACTTCTCTGCCAAATTGCTATTATGTTACCATTTCATAATCATTGTAAGTATTTATCTCCACACAGGATGGTGGATCTGCTTGCTTCAGCTGCACCTGTCATTAGTATTGTGCATGAACCCAAGTGTGGGAATAAATGAAGTCAGATGCTAAAACATTGGTAGCATGGGAAGACAATATAGTGTAGATGGTTAGTAGAAAATAATGGATGAGCAAAGCCTACCTTAACCCACCTGTAGGTCTCTCACTGGTGTATGGTTTCCTGACAAAGAGTGGATTGTAATCCCGGAAACTTTGCTGTTTGTTAACCTGCACTGATTTCATTAAATGAGGTTCTATACATGCGTGTGTGCAGATTCTATTCTTCTACTTTGTTGCCAGTTTTGTGATGTGTTCCCAGCATCTAAGAATCTAGTACCACTTTATAACATACTGGTGTGCACTTCCACACAGTGTACCACTTTATAACATACTGGTGTGCACTTCCACACAGTGTTTGGACCTTCCTTTCCTCCAGGGTAAAAAGGTGTCTTATTCCATTTACACCATGTTGTTATATTATGCTTGTTCATTATTTAGATTAAATGGACAAGAGCAAATGAAGTGAAATTAGTGATTACTCTATTATCCTAGTATCCATTTGCCAAAATGTGCCATATTGATTTAATTAAAATGAATAATATTTTTTCTTCACATTTTAGAAGAGCTCTGAAAATGTTCTTTTATGTAAAAGAGGTTGATGTGTTAAGTTGTCCCATAGCTAACACAGAAGTATGAAACATTGGAACCAACATTACCTGCGCTCTCCAAAGCTCATCCCGTTCCTGCCTGACCCTCCAGTGGGTATCAGCCATCATGGCAATCAACAGGTTCAGCATCAGGAGGTTAGAGATAAGAATGAAAGGAAAGTAAGTAAAACCATACATGTAAGGGAGCTGTACAGAATAGTTGGCTGGAGAATTGATGACATTAGTGAAGAGTTTATATGTGCTGTACAAGGATGTTGGAAAATCTTGAAATACTCCCATTGCTGTAGGATCTTCTGTTTGAAACACAACAAACAAGGCTAGAGGGAGATACAGAGGTTGGTACAGTTAATATAAAACTGATTCACCTTGTAGTACATGTACTGATCTTATTGTATATATTGTCTGTTAATTTATACATTCAGTTATTTATGATGTAGGATATACAGTAGGTTTCAAACTCATATCTCAAATCTCATACAGCTTAACCAAATGGGGCTCAGTACCTGTTCCAAATGCAACAATCACTACCACCATCAGCCAGAAGAACCTCAGAAGGTCTCCAAACATGATCTGAAAAAAAAAAGATATGGACAGTATTTTGTATAAATGACTAGTAGAAAGTGCTAGTAGAATAGCTAGTAGGAAATATTTGTAGAATGTCTAGTAGGAAGTACTAGTGGAATGGCTAGTAAGAAGTACTAGTGGATGGCTACAAGATGGCTAATACTTTGTACCAAACACTAGTGAAATGGTTAGTAAGAACTATTACTGAAAGGGCTAGAAGTAAGTACTTGTGGAGTAGCTAGCAGTATGTACTAGTATAAGTGTTAGTAGGAAGTACTAGTAGAATGGATAGTAGGCAGTACCAGTGGAATGGCTAGTAAGAAGTTCTAATAAAATGATTAGCCGATAGAATAGTGGAAAGGCTAGTAGGAATATGATAGCCATATAAACCTATGACATATTGTTGGCAATTAAAGTTTTACAGAAACCTCCTGCTCATCCTATGTTACAACATTACAAACACTACCTTCCTGAAACTCTAAATACCCCACCCTACTGGGAACTTTTTTGCAACAAAAGGAAATCAAACCTAGATACTGTGACGTCACATCTAGACTTTAAACACAGCTCCAATTCTGCTGCAACTCACAAGGGCTGATTAAAAAAATGCCCTCCTGTTTAACAATGAAAAAGTCCTCCTGCTTCTGTTACAGCCTGAAATAAAACAGTTTACCTGACAATATGGGGAACTCCCAGTAAATATCTATACTTCTCAGGAGACACCATTAGTTAGAAGTGAAATGTCACAAGTTAGTACTGTGGGGAAAACACTTTCTATACATTTCATTTGTAAGTTTTGATCAGTTATTATGTATTACAGGGGTGGGAAATTAATTTTCCCATGGGGCCACATGAGAAATATGCATGGCTTTAGAGGGCCAGACTGCCCCCACAACATCCCCCTCTCCCACTGTACTTCTCCCACTGTACTGCTCCCACTGCGCTGCCCTCCCCCCCACACCTGAAGAAGGGGTGTGCTATATCTTGGTGCTCGCCCCCTCCTTCTCCCTGTTCGGCTCCATCTGATCTAGCACTTAGCCTTAGTGCTACAGCATTTCTCTCTCACAGGAAGTTGAGGTAGGGACAGGGAGGAGGGGAGTAAGCATGGCTGCCTACCCCATGCCCCGGCCCTGTTACCTGATGCTGGAAGAAAGGCCGGGCCAAAAATGTCCATGGACCGTAAGTTTGCCAACCCCTGATGTATGAGGTATTTCAGTTTCTTCTTTCTCACCTTGTGTATCATTACTGTAAAGGGTCCAATCATCTGAAATCCACGTGCAAAATATATCATATAACACCAACCAAGAACTATTGCTAGAGCCATTGGGACAATCTCTCCATCAGAATCAGTAAGCCTTAAAACCAAGGTCGTCAGTACCATACAGGAGAATAAAACTCTGTAGAATGAGAAAGCAAAACTAAGCAACCCAAAGAGCAGGGGATGTGGGAGTTGAAGTACTGTTAGCACTGCACATAATGCACTTATATAGTACATATAGGCTAATTGCAATGCTTACAAATGCAATGCGTGTATATGTTAGTTTGGATATAGTACGTGAGCTTTTGGTATGTGTGATTTATTGTATGTGTCATGTAGCTGTGCAAGTTGTGATGGATACATATTGCCCCATGTATGCTTTTTTATGATTGGTAGAATCCATCCTAGGAATTCCAGGTGTCTCAGAAAAGAACCTCAGAGTAATCTAGGGAGGTCAACTGCACTCTCGGAGTGTCTGCGTTTACTAGAAGATGGATAAATCCAGAAGTGAAGGGTGATGGACTTTCCTGAGAATTGCATAGACTGTGTGGTGCTTACTGATTGCTGGACATTGTAAATAATCCAGTGTTTAGTAAATAAGGCTAATGCTGTTTTACTACAGTTTATTCCCTAAAGATTGTACAGCTACAGGATTATTCCTTCCAGTGAAGATGCATGTATGTCGGCTGGTTTAATACAGGTTTCCGGTATAATAATATAATTCTATATACTATAGCTGGATACTAAATGAACTTTAGGAAACACCTACAGAATGAGATGAAAAGGACCACCGGACACTGTGTCCTTGAAGAAGGAAATTCTTTGAGCGTTCATTAACACTGGTATCTATGGCAGAAGTAAAACAAGCATTCATGGTGATGGTGACCAATGATATTGGCACATCATTTCATATTCTCAAAAATACAAAACAGACATAATATTGTAAATTTCTATCTACCTCCAACAGCAGCATCCCCAAAGCACCAAAGACAGAGATCAGCTCCCCCACAAGCCTCAGTTCATCTGCAGTGGTATTGTATGACTCCTATGGAAAATCAACATCATTCTCATGTTTGCCATTAGCTATGTCTGGGAAAATACATTTGTAGCCTATTTGTTAAAATGGCAGTAAAGTTTATTCTGATAAATGGCAGTACCAGGAGCCTGGGTCTCCACTTACAGTTGGGAGAGTGGCAGTGTAAAGTTATTTGGCGAGCCTCCACCCATGACAGGGATTACACTAATAATGAACAAACTTCCTGGGACCTGACTATCAGGGTAACAAATAAGAATAATACACTTATCAGATAAAAAGAACTAAACATTTTATCTATATATTGCATAGTGGTGTATAGGGAGGGCTGGCAGTAGTTCTAAGCAGAAAAGAGGCACCAAACTTTATGGCACAATGACCTAGTTCATGTTGTCACTTGGTCACAGTTTTTATTGTCACTTTTGAATGAACAGTCACATTACCCCACATTTGAACACTGCCATCAACCTCGTAATTCGCCACTTTGATTTAGCAAATTCAAACCAGCAAATCCGACACAGTTCACCCTGTGGGATTCACAAATTTGACAGACTTAGGGTGGATGAACAGCCAAGTCATTTGTGCATGCGCACACAAAGTGGTATGAAGAAAGGGCCGAATGAATGCAAATTCAGACCGTTGCACAACTGTTCGGACAGGATAAGCCAATAAAACTTTTCTCTTCCAGTGTCGGAGGATCCCCACATTTTTTTCATTCAGCGTCAAACTGAGTCATATTGGGCCTCCCAGACAAATTGGTTGCAAGAGCCAACAGCCTGCTCACAAAGGTTTTCATATAATCATGTACACTGCAATGATCATGATAAACGATAAATCAGTTCCACAGAACATTACAGATGAGTGAGTTGCCCCAATGTTTGTTAGATAGCTAAGCTAAGGACACATATAAGCTGCAACTGTGACTAAAGATACTGACATTAAGACTTGTCCCACCAATGATGAGGTCCACCAAAGGATACTTCTAGTGGGCCAGCCCAACTTGGAGTTGTTCATAAAGTAAAATACTTAATACAATCTGTGCTATAATGACCAGTCATATAGTTATACAAGGTGATAATACCACCTCTAAATCCCATTTTCTCAAGCCTAGTAGGCTTAATTCTTTGAATCTCTCCTCCATTCCCTTTATCATTGTGTTGCCTTTTTTCTAACCTTCTCCAACATCAGGTCATCATTTTTGTGTAACGACATCCAGAATTTAACTTCACATTCAAGGTAAAGCCTTACCAGGTAATGGTACAAAGACAAAATTATATACTATTCTCTTGTATCAATGTCACTCTCATACTGCTAACTTTGAAAGCTGAAGATTGGCATTACATTCTATTATGTAGTCTATTGGTCCATATGTTCTCCCAGATCTTATCTGCCGTGTAGTTACCAAGGCAATCTTTAAGTATTCAGTTCTTCTAACAAAAAGCACATATTTTCTACATACAGGTGACAATATCTCACCAAGAATGGAACTTCTTCAAACGCAGTAAAGTCCCGTGGATTTGTTGATTTATTTTGTATTCGCCTTAAAGGGCGATTGGTGCAGCACAGAGATACACAGATCATGTAGAGTACAAATGCAGCACCAAGGATCAAGAAATAGGGACGACCAAAATACTGCCATTTCTCATTTACCAACTCTTTAACTGGGGAAAGGTCAAGGATCCGACGTGCCTGATAAATTAAGAGAAAGACTTATATGAATATATAAATCAAGTTTCCCTCCCAATATCCCAATTCTAATACTTATGTCTACCTCAGATTTTCTTGAAGAGATCACAAGATGAAGGACAGAGCACGGGGACCCCCAAGAATCAATTTCTGTCAGATCATACAAAGTATAAGAAATGGGACCCATCGTCGACACCCTTCTGATTCTTTTCTGAATTAAGTGCTCAAAAATCTAAATTAATGAAGAAAGAGCCAAAAATGATGTCTAATCCTCAGTGAGTAGTAAAATACAATTATAATAATTATAGTGTGAGGTAATAATAGAAATGAGTGTCTTATATCCTTATCTGACAACAAACTAACAGTGCTAGATTGCTAAGGCATACCTACAAGTATATTATCATACAAATCTTTAGGGGGTTATTCACTAAAGTCCGTATTGTTGCGTATAGGTGCGAATTTGCCAGATAAAGACAGTCACAAAAGGCTGCTACTGTCACAGTTGCATCTTTATAATGAGAAAATTGTCGTAGTCACGACTTTATTATGGGAAAATTGTTGCAATGTTAACTTTAAAAAATTGTTGCGACTTTACA
>WMED01013654.1:0-12575 GCA_019650415.1 Pipa parva | reverse complement strand
GCTGATGTCCGCGTGCAGGACATCAGCGAGCGCATAACACCAAGTGCGAAGTGAGCCGAATGGTGAATTCCCCCCAAAGAAATTTAATAAACTCGGAAAAGCCCTATTTCGCTTTTCCAAGTTTATCTTGAGAACATTTCAACTGTTCGTTCGGTAAATATTGCGAGATTTTTTCAGTCGATATTTACTGACTAAGACTTTTCAATCAAGTTTCTCAATTGAATTTTTCGATGGAAAGGTAGTCAGACTTTACATTAGTAGTATGGCTTTACCATTCTATCGAAAGATCGAGATTAAAAAAACTCGATTGAAAGTTTCTGTCGGTAAATATCGATCGAAAAAAAATCTCAATATTTAACACAAGAAACTTCCGAGATCTCACGGGAATAAACTCGGAAAAGCGAAATCGGGCTTTTCAGAGTTTATTAAATCTTGGCTTTGGATAGCCCAGTTTTAAACACTTGCTGTGAAGTGACTATTTCCTCACACAAGCAAAGAATTTTGTTTAACACTGATATTTTTTAAGGTCAGCTCTAGTCATACTGCCCCAAATTAATTAGGATTGGGACTCAATTGGGGTTATTCATCAACAGGGGCAATCATTTACATAGGTTCTAGTAACCCATAGAAACCAATTAGAATTTGCCTTTCAGAATTCTAGTTCTCTATACCAGTGAACACTAACTTCTGATTGGTAGCTATGGGTTATTAGAACTCAAGAAAGATTGCCACTGAATGATTATATTTATTTAGTACACCATTAAAAATATCACTTTTCCCTTCATTACTGGAGAAAAGATTTCAAACCAGACGTATTATTTAAATGTTTCAATTCAGTTCTCTTTCAACATGTAATAATTACATGAAATTATAAGTAATTATTGGCTTGTGATGCTTGGAATATGTCTTCAGCCTTACAGGAGAATGCAAAGGTTCTACAATAGATATTTCATATCAGCAGGAGATGCAGATTAAGGACATACCAGTAACAGAGCCAAAGAATGTGAAATGAAGTGAATTACTGGCACTGGTTGACAAAAATCAAAGAATGACTCTTTCTGCTGTGTCACTGGGCGAATAGCCAGATTAGAACAGGTCAACAATTGTATCTTTTCAAAAAAAAAAAAGCTCCTAAGCAATTATCAGATCCTGGAAACAAACCCAGTTTCTCTGCACTCTTTTTTTTTTAATTGAAAGTTCTTTAATACCAACCATTTAAATAGAAACTATATCCTGTATGAGAGCAAAGACAACTTCCGTTTACTTTTCCTTCTGCAGTGAAGTTTGGGATTAGGATGAAACGTTCTCAGCCTGTGCAGGCCTCGTTAAGTGAAATGAAGAAAATGTTTGTCCGAGCTTGTAGATAATATACGGAATACATACAGTGATATCAGTCCTTGTTTCTAAAATAAAAAAAGGGCGCATTGAGGATTACTGAGATTATTTACACAAATGCATCTCTAACTCCTTTGTTTCGGCAAGTGGTTGTCGTTTTTCTAATTGTTTAGTTTTTATGAAATGTGTTCTAAGCTTCAAAATTCAGTTACACTTTTAGGTAAACACTGATTTTTTTAAAAATAATTAATGAACAGAGGCAGCAATGCTAAACAGATGGAAAGGTAAACATCACGGGGGTTATTCACCAAAGTCCGAATTGTTGCGTATAGGTGCGAATTCGCCAGATAAAGACAGTCGCAATAGGCTGCTACTGTCGCAGTTGCATCTTTATAATGATTATATTGTCACAATCGCGACTTTATTATGGGAAAATTGTTGTGACTATACAATGGGGAAATTGTAGCAGATTTGCTATGGGAATACGCTGTTTGCTAATTCAACAGTCGAATTCGCACCTTAGTGAATAATCCCCCATGTTGGAATAAACAGGTACAATATGATAAATGTTATGTTGAGTCCATTTTTTTTACCTTAATACCATTAGGTGCATTTTCTGTACAGTATATTATGTGCACTACTGTTGTCAACTGTCCCAAATGAGGGTTTATGTGGGCAAGCCCTGCATTAACTTCATAAAACACTTAAATAAATACATCCTCAAATTAAGCAGTTGGGCAGGGTAGAGTGTGAGGGTTTGACTACCTTTTACTTGTAAACTGACTCTTCTTTAGTCTTAATAGAATTAGATTGTGAAAAAGTTTAAAGTGTACTTCCCCTTTAACAGAAAACCAGAGGTTGCTTGGCAATTTCTGAATTTCTATGGCAATTGTATTTTTTTTTTAGTAAACTCCACTAAGAATCCTGCTTACTAATTTATTACAACTTGTTCCAGTGATTATGATCCCGAGAGAGTGTTAGGCATGTCACAGATTAGTGGTGAAAACAATTCCCTTGTTGATACCTACATTTTACCTTTCGGACAAATGAATATATTGTCTAAATGTAAACAGTATCTTCCAGGTAAACAACTGTATTCACTAAACAACAAAGCAGGTAAAAGAAAGTTTTCGGGATTATTCTGGAACCTTGTAGTGACACAACAAACGCTTTAGAATGAAATCTGTAAAAGTGAATTTTAAACTACAGGGATAAAGCGAGCCCCTTCCCCCCAGACCTTATTGGATCAGATATTTAAACCCATCGAGACAAGATCAGAGATTGATTAGGCTAGGTTCACACTGCGTATAAAATACGAAGCATATTTAGAAACGCGTATCCAGGAAATATGCCGCGTATTTCAGTTTGGCGTATTTTCTAGACGCGCATTTCTATTGTACTTATCTGACATAGTGTGAATGCTCCCTCGGCGTTTGCCACTTCTCCTAATGGCCGCATTTTGTTTGCGGTGTACATACTCCGGCAAAAATTGCGATGTCAAGTGTTCCATATGCAGCGTATGTGCGTCATACACTAGTGTGGCCGAAACAAGATAAATCTCATAGGTTTACACTTTGCGGCTTTTTTGTTTTTATGCACGGCGTATAAAAAGGCCAGTATGAATCTAGCCTAAGACTGGTATTTTCTGTCTTCACAAGATGAAAAGGTTTTCCTGAGAAGAATAAAGATAAGACGTTTACATAAAGCAGCTGAGCAGTGCGTACATCATCTAAATAATTAAAATATTTGACTGGTTTTTATTCTATAGGAAGGGAAATGAACCTGCTTATTACCCCTCTCTCACAGTCTATAGGGATTTATATTGAGGTTCTGATACAGTAACTCCAAAAAATGAACAAACATTTGGATTGTCATGAGTTATTCCAGGGGTCGGCAACCTTTTTGGCTGAAAGAGCTATATATGTGCAGCTCAGCCCCTTTAGAATCCGGAGCTGCTGGCGTCATATGTGACATCAGCGGCTCTGGATTGGTTAGCAACTGGAAATGCTGAGAGAGCTATATCTCTACAGTTGTAGAAAATTCTGCTTCAAGAGCAGATGTGTGGATGTGCTGGTAAAAGAATAAAAGGAACACAGGGAAATTCCCCTAGTGTATTACCGTTTATATAAACAACAATGTGTAAAAACAATTGGTGTTCAAAAGCTACCAGCATAATTATAAATGGTGCTTTGTGACACAAAAATTGAAGTGCTTGAGATATTAACACTTATAGCCTATAATTGTGGAGACAAACAAGTGCATGATACCAGTGTCAGAATATCATTAATTGTAGAAGTGCTCTTGAAGCAGAATTTTCTACAATTGTACTTCGTTAAGGGATAAGAGGTGGACTATCCCTGTGGACTGCAAGCAGGACTTTCCAAAAGTTTTAAAAAAACAAGGTTATTGGACTGTATATGGACCTTTAATTCTGGTATTGAGTGATATATTGTGTTGATCTTATTGTCATTGGGGCGCTGTACTGTGTGTTCATTCATATCTCTACAGTGCCTGCTGGTGATAAGCTGGCAGACTGTAATGAGCGGTACTTGCATGCGCCCACTGCATTACTATCGTTAATAGTAAATACAGTTATCAGCCATTTGATTGCAATACTTATCCATTTTTACAATATCTTTAGTGCATTTTTACTTTGGAGTTTTTGAATATACAGGTAATGTCAACAAGGAATCAGACATAGCAAAACCTCTGCGAACATCTAAATGCTCCACACAGAAGCTTTGCTACAGTGTAACTAATTGATTGTTTATCTCTGTTAATCCCTGTGGTACCCTTGGCAGAGCTGTTGTTTTGACATGATTATATTTCAGTTATCTTGATGTTTCATAGAGTTAAATGAAGCCAGCAGTTCATTAGGCAGTGTCATTCTCCCTCTAGAGCTGAGATGGGGATATCTTCTGATCAGACAGGTCCTTGTGAGGTGTGAGCAGGCAGCATAGTAGTGACGGTGACATAAAGCAGATGCTGCTATTAGTCTTATACATTTTCCCAGTGATCAAGGCATCACAGCAGTCACAGAATGGCTTAGCAGTTTAGCTGGCCTTCCTGACTCTGTCTAGAACAGGTTCATATGCAGTATTCATAACTCCATCTGTACACAAAATAAGACTTGCTGTTGCTTTAATAATTTACGTGATTTATATTGGTTTCTGTTGTGTCTTAAATTAGTCTTCTAATTTCATTGACTTTGCTAGGGAATAGCGCACATTAAAATAAAAATCATAAAAATCATTAATCTCAAAGGGATTTTACAGTGAATCTGTAACCCCACCCAATCATTTCCCCCACCCATGTAGCAGCATGGATAGAAGCTACAGTGTTCAACTCAAAATTATAGGACCAATAACGCCATAAAAAAATCCCATTTGGATTAGCACAGCATTTGTGCCTGCATTTTATACAATTCTTGTAAAAAATTTGGGGAAAATGTCTTAAATGTCATTAAAGTAAAAAAAAATAGATGCAAAGTGGTTTTGTGTTCATTGATACCAGGGGTCAGCACACTTAGATGAGGAGGGAGCCATTTAGCTCCCTCCTCCAGTGGCTACAAATTTTTTTTGAGCCTCAAAGGGGAGGAGAGCACTCTCCCAATCACATGGCTTGACGATGGCCAATCAGAAGGGGCATCAGAGGTCATGGGCGAGGCTTGGGAGATGTTCTCTGAGCCACAACAAGGCAGCTAAAGAGCCGCACTTTGCCGACCCCTGATTTATACCAATGTATTGTGTACTTGACGTCCATTTTTGCCTCAGTTGAGTCTGTTTTTTTATTTTTACATAAATCTGTGTTTAAAACCGAGCACGCCTCATTTATGAAACTTGGAACATTATTAAGAGCTATGTTAAGAGGTAAAATCAATACCTGTCTGTACCCGCGTTAAAAACATTAGCAATTCCTATTTGACGTCTTTCGTTCGCATTAATGACCGGTTTGTGTAAAATACGTTAGCAACTCGGGTTTTGCGTCATTTCATTTTCTACGCATCGCTGGTTTGTGAAATAAAGGCTACAACATGGCTAACAATTTATTTTTTTTACATGAATATCATTTGTGTAGGAAAAGAAGACGAATGGGAATTGCTACGGGTATTTTACATAAACCAGTTATTAGTGGAAAAGATGGATGCAGAACTGGAGTTTGTAACATTTTCTACACAAAAGATGTCTTTAGGTGTAGTTTTCATAAAGAACAACTTGGGCTTTTTTTTTAGCACCTTTTTATGGTTATCTTTGAAGTTGAATTCCTGATTTATATTATTTTTAGTTTGCTTTTCTTCCTTGTGGTTGTAGCTGTCTATCAACTGTTAATTAAACAAACCCCCGCCTGGTCCTTGTAACTATAGATGATGCATATTCATGAAGTGCCCCAGAAAGACTAATTTGGCTGCAAACAGCTGCGAATGAGACAACACAAACCAATAAAATGAGGAATTCTACTTCACAGATGACATTTGTACAAGACATGAAAAGAAATAGCCGTCAAGCCAACCCAACTAGCATTTCTCTGGCGTTTACGGGTCTTATAATTAGGTACAGTGCCCTGAAGTCTTTCAATATTCCCAATGACTTGGTACTTTCAGTGGGAAGTTATCATTGAGGCTCTTACAATGGCAATTCTAATAGGAAATAATGAAACCAGTGCAAATGGTGCTTGAATTGAATCAGGGTGCACTCACAGCAAGACACGCAAAGGCTCCCTGTACAAGTCATTCAGGATACAAAATTTCCCCTAGTCTCGAAAGATCAGTAACACAAAAAATTAAATAAAGAAATAAATTCCTATTTTGATTAGTATAGCATTTGTAAAAATGTTATCTTTGAAGTTAGACTTATGAATTTTATGGCTTTCCATCTGTTTTTATCTATACTTATAGCGGCCATGTTGTTAAACAAACCTCACCGAGGAAGTGTGCCTGAAAACTCAATTTTTAAAGCTAAAATCTCATACATTATAGACACAATTTAGAAAGGCTGGAAGCACAGAATGAATATATAGTAACGATAAATGCATTTTAGATATTTTCATTTGTTGGTTTTTTTGTTTTAAATATTACTATAAGTGGACTGAAAGGGGCCTTAGGCAGGGGTCACAATAGCATTTTTACGCCTGGTGACTTTTCAGTGAATTTTTCTCAGAATAAGCTGCCCTTACAAATGTATGTAAAATGCTGGTGTATGGACACACTTGTTTGACATGCTGCATTTAAAATGCAATAATGCTGTAGGCATGCATGCTGCGCAAATGTCGCTGTCCACCAGCGCTTTACATTCATTTTTATGGAAAATTAGCTGAAAAGTTACCAGGGTAGAAAAGGCTAGGGTTCTCCCTGCCTTATACTGCCTTTTAACTGAGTAAAAGAAATCAATTCTGTCAGATACATGAGTGGTTATATATTACATAGAGTTTTTTTTTATCTTATAGTTAGGTGAGCTTGATAAAAAGAAGGTGTTAAATCTTTTTTTAAGCAAGTGCTCTCTTGTGATGTAGGTCTACAGGTTATTCTCGACAGCCTCCCTATCTTGCTTTAAATTCTAATTAACCTTTATCCATGGAAGGCTGCCAACTGTGCAGAATTTTCATTCCTTTATAATAGAAATAAGAATATTGATGTTGCTGCTAATCTTTATTAGATATAAGGTAATTCATCTAGTCCTGAAAAGTAATTCCTTTCTTAAAAGTTTTTTTTTAATGTTATCATGATGCTAGTTTGGTGAGATGTAACATAAAGGAATACGGATTTTTTTTTTGTGGGGTGTGAAGTGGTTAGATTAAAAAAAAAATGGAAGTAAGTTGCAGCCTGCCCTACTGACCTACAACTTCTAGGATCTGCTAAAAAATAAAAAAGAGTCAGTCCTTGCTAGGAATTTATGTTTGACATCATCTGTAGAGTCTTAATGGACCATTAACATCAAAAATCCCTTTTGGCCATCATGGCAGTTATTGAAATACTACAAGTATCAAGAAATGGACGTCTCAAATGTTCCAAAAGTGAATTGTTTATAGTGCCATTCTCACAAAGATGTGATGATTTGGGAAGATGGCAGAATAAATAGTTCACTTTTGGGACATCTATTTCTTGGTACTTGTATATTGGGATGGATGACCGCACTGGCTGTCCCACTGGCTGCGGACATTTCACTACTTTGGAGCTATTAAAATACTGCATTTGTAAAAATGTTATCTTTGAAGTTGACTTCATGAATTTTACTCTTTCCTGTTCTTTTTTTATCGTTACTCATAGAAGCCGTGTTGTATGTGTTCGTGAAAAAAATCCTCTCAATCATATTGCTGTTTATGAATATAGATATGGATCATTAGAAAATTCATATTCATAAAGCCCAAATTTCAAGTTAATACTCATTCTTCCCAGAGATTTTCTGACATTTTTGTATGCACAGATTGAACATATAATAATCATAATATTGAATATAATCATAAATGTATCTGCGGCAATTTTATTTTTGAATTCTTGTTTCAGGCTTGCTGATTGGAGCTGGGTGTGCTCTGTACCCTCTTGGATGGGATAGTGAAGAAGTTCGGCAGTCGTGTGGAAATCTCTCGGAGCAGTTTGAATTGGGTAACTACGATATATATTACATTATATTACATATCTGTCTGCTGTTTCATCCATCCATATGGAGCAAAGTTGCACCTCTGGTGTATATAGCCTGCAGTTTTTGTGGCATAAATAAGTGTGCATTGATATACTTATTGGCGCATGTTGAATATATTTTTCTAGTCTGAATCAATATTTTATACGTATTTATTTTAGAAATCAGCTTCACTGATCAAATAAATGTAGTCCGCAGGTTTTTAAATACAACTTTTCAAAACAATAACTTCTTAGGTCATAGGTACCATTGTAGCAACTGTGAAACCAGGAAGCAGAATGAGCAAACGCACATCTCCTACACTATGGGATACGCACAGTTCTACAATAAAAGGAGGATAGGATAGGATAGGTAGGACTCATAGTAACATAGTTTGTAATACCCCCCAAAAAAGGCAAAAGACAATTATTATTAGAAAAAAAAATACATTCTGGCTCCAAATATGACAATCCGAATAATACCCCAAACAAAAACTCATCTCCAGTAATCTAGTTTCCTTTACTTCCAATATTTGTACACTCAAGAAAGGCATCCAGGCTCCTTTGGAATCATTTTAATGAATTAAGCTTCCTCAAGCAGAGAGTTCATCAGCCTCACTGCTCGTACTGTAAAGAACCCCCTTTATGTTGATTTCAGTAACAATCTCTCATCTAGACATAGAGGATTCCCGCTTGTTTTAATGTCCTTGTTTTAATTCAATACCATATTTCTAGAAGAATGCCAACAAGTGAGTCCTCCTGAGTGCACAGACAAGTTAGGGCAGTCTTTCCTTTATTTTGCACACCAAATTGCTACTGAGAATGTGCAAGATTGTCATTCAAAGCAGCATGACAACTACCATGAATGATTAAGCTCATTTCCCTTTATTACATTTTTATGTTCATTTAACAATTATATGTTTGAATAATCTATACTATTTAAACATATAATCATAGTTATTCATGGCATTATTATCTTTATGAGTTGTTGATTTAGGGCAGTGATGCCCAACCTTTTTCGGCGTGGGGGAAATGTAAATCAGCAGCCGGCTCCAACTAATGGAACACATAACCAACTCCCAAGTAAGGGTGTTAACAATGCGGGGAAGCATTTAATCCAATTGTGAGATACTGCAAACAGTATATTACTGAACTGACATCCTGTTCAGTAATAAGCTGACAAGGTCCTCCCAACTGTGCACTGTGGGCAGAAGTCTCGAGGGTAGGATTGCACAGCGCACCGTATGTTGGGCATTACTGGTTTAGGGGATGTGAGGTTATCCTTAATTCCAAGACTATCCACTTTATTCTATTAATTAATAGCATTTTTATCCATGTCATGGGCTTGCAAAATAATATGTGTTCGGAGAGTTTATAGAGCTAAAGACACATTGCATTTATGTTGTGATGGGGATGTATCTTGGATGACCTTTATGCAGATGTCAGGAAAGGATTTATTGCAACATATGGAGAAAGTGTAACCAATTTTCTGCTTAATAATCTTTCCAAATGATTTATGTGAATATTAAACAATAATGTTACATCTCAGTAGGCTCCATAGCCTGTGAAATTGCTGACCTTTTTTGTCATTAAAGTAAACAGAACATAATGAAAATTATGAGTTATTGCACCAAAGAGTTAACATGGATATAAAGTAAGTAAATGACTGCCACACTGAGGGGGTTATTGACTAAAGTGAGAATTCGACTGTTGAATTCTCAAACAGCGGATTCCCATAGCAAATCAGCGACCGCGACAATAATAAAGTTGTGACTGTGACAATAGCTGTCTATTGGGTAGCTGCGAATTCACACCTTTATGCAGAAATTCATACTTTAGCCAATAACCCCCCCAATATCTCTATCCCACCTACCTGCTGCTTCCTGGCTGTATGTTTTGTCCCCCCCCATGTTTTCCTCTCTACTTTCTTGGGGGATTCTTTATCCTTTTTTTCTTTTACCCATTTTGCTTTATTTCTTCACCTTCCCAAATAACACCTTTCCAAAAGCAACAAGCTTTACTTCAGCTAGAACCCAAGTTAAAGATTTTCAAGGATAAAAATCATAAGGTAATAGTAGAAAAAATTTAAAAAAAGAACCACTCATTACAAAAAAAGTTTGTTTAGGATAAATAATACATCATAACATAATTGGAGCGAAATTTAATGAACTCGGAAAGATCGCTTTCGATGTCTCCGAGTTTATCGTGTGAGACTTTGCGGTGTTCCTGCAGAATGCAGTGCGAATTTTTCGATTTAGAGTTTTTCAATCTCGATTTTTCGATAAAAAGGTCGCCATACTACTAATGTAAAGTAAACCTATCCATCGAAAAATCTGAAAAATTGAGATAGAAAAACTTGCGCTGTAATCTCGCAGGAACACCACGAGATCTCGCGCGATAAACTTGGAAAGACCGATAGTGATCTTTCTCGAGTTTTAATACATTTTGCCCTTAAGATTTATGTCCCTTTTAATTGGACCCATAACACCAGAGAAAGAAAATTGCTATAAAATTAGACTGATATGGCAGTTATTTTTAACCATACATTAAAAATGTCATGTTTGAAGCTGAATATCAGGTTTTTTTTTTATTGTTTGTGCTGTCTAATATACAGTAAATCAGGAATTTAACATTTTTATTAGTACTGTGTGAGGATGACTGCAGTGCCAGTCCAAATGGGATGTTCTCTTTTTCTTGTGTCTCTTAAAGTTTTTAGTAAAACTGCACATTTTCATTGTGCTGTACATTGACCTTTAGATGTTTCTGTAATCCAAAGTATGTAGACATGGTCATGGAAACTGATGCTAAGGCTGAATGCCGTTATGGGGAAAGTTCTGAATTAAATTCTCCAATGTAAAATGTTCCCTCTGGTTTTTAGGTATGTGTAGACTTGGATGGGCATACTACTGCACTGGAGGAGGAGCGGCTGCTGCTATGCTCATTTGCACTTGGTTGTCCTGTTTCTCTGGCAAGAAACAAAAAAATTACCCTTATTAAAAGCTGCTGAATGCCAAGAGGACTCAGCTTCCAAAGGACATGCAATAATCAGACAGATATTCACAGAAATGTGCTTTGGCACTTTTTCCAGTTGGACAGTTGGTATCACAAAGTTTGAAATGGGCTTACTGTCTCCTCACAGCATGAAATCCTTACTCATGGACAGTATATACAACATGCATCTTTTTAAGAGGACATGTGTTTCTCTAGAGCATTGATGGTCTTCTGAGGATTTTAACAAGCTGTTCGGATGCCAGACTTATAGTGATTTAATGGAAGGAACAGAGTGAACACACTTTTTTTACACTTCAGTGAAAGCACAATTATGCTGTAAGTAGCACAAGGCAGACACGAAATCCAACCTTTGTTTACTTAGGGATATCTAACCTAAAGCCCTCCAGCTGCTAGTGAAGAACAAGACTTATTGTCTCCTCCAAACTGTAAACAACCACTAGGAAGACTTCAACGTGGACATCCCAAATTCATGCCCATGTGACAGCAGGGGTCCAGCAGAGTCCTCCAGGATCATTGGGAAAATAAACGACATGGTTTTAGGCTTGGGCTGTAGGTTTTCCAATCCTAGAATTTAGTGCATGTTTGCTATTGCACTACTGCCCTTTCTGGTAGTAAAGAGTACATTTCAGTATTATTTTTTCCATTTATTTGAAACAGTCCTGAGGCATACATTAGTTGGACCAGCATGCACCATTTCTAGACTCCTTTGGTTATATCTTCTTACACCCCATGAGATATAAATGTTTAACAACTCAATAGCATGGGAAGAGCTAATGCAGTGCCATCTAAACTCTTAAAAGGGAATTATACCCTATTTATAGTAACTATAATATGAAATAAATCAAGAGTGTATGTTAAATGTACAGAACAATGCTCTATGAATATTTACATTTATACATACCAGAGGAAGTTATATTGTTTGATTGTCCTACAGCTTTCTCTTTGGACTTCTTTGAAATAGCTCTTTCTGTATACAATGACTTAAAGGTCACTTAAATTGTATATTGGTCCCCAGATAATGATTTCTCAGTATGTCACTTTCACGATAATCTATATAAATTAAAGTATGAAGAGAGCAATGTCCTCTGTATTTAATAATCTGTGCCAATGTATAAATAGATTATGTATTCACTTAAACATGTTAGACTTTACCTTTAATGCTTTTCAACTATCTTAGCACCTAAGGAGTTAACTAAAGCTTTCAAAGCATTGATGCTTTTAAACATTGGACAAAACTTTTATACTTAGCATAGGTACATTTATTATGTTCATAAAACACCCATGAATATTCCATAGTTATGTTACATAACCAATACTCACATTTTTAAATGCTTATATTCTCCATAGGCACATAGAAGTCATATTTGGTGATTTAGTTGTCATAACCTTATTATATTATAGTATGTCTGTTATCAGTTTTGTAAGCTACAAGCTGTACTTGTACTATATAATGTTTGTATATGAAAAAAGAAATAAAAAAATACATAATTTTTTCTTTTAACATTGGCTGTTTCTGTATTCCAATTTTTTTTTCGATTTTAATCAGGGATAAACAACCTTGTTCTAACAGTATCGCTGTTTTCAGCTATTAACTAATACCATAGTTTATAAGGCTGAA
>WMED01013653.1:0-14328 GCA_019650415.1 Pipa parva | reverse complement strand
AGACATTTCCGTGCACGCGCACGCCAAATATTGCTAAGTTCTCTTGTGTTCGCGACTGGCTTAGTCGCACGAACTGTTCGCACTACTTCGGACTTTGGTGAATTCCCCGCTTAGTCTCCACCATTGCTCCCTGCTCTCACTAGAAAGGCAACCTGTCTTACACCTTGGCAATGCAATCCTCTTCACTTCCTGTTGAATTTCAGAAAGTTGATCAAGCGCAGAAGCAGTTTTACATCAGAATTCTGCACTTGCTCAACTCGCTGAAATTCAACAGGAACAAACACACAAATTAATGCATTTCCCCTTGCAGTGTGTTTTGTATGTCTGTGATAGTAAAAAATGACTTATACACTATGATCAGTGTGCAATGTATATTACACACACAGCCTGGTTAAACACAGAGAATATTTATGGTATATAGTATATTACAGTGCACTCAATTCTAATTGTGTTACTAAGTTACACTTTAACCACATCCTGTTTCCAAAAGAGACAATATAGAAGGCCTAACTTCATTCAGTGTTGCACAAAATCCTACTCCCTACAGATTCACAGAGGAGGGTCACATCTGTATATGTGTGTGGTTTGTGAGTATGTCTGTGACTAAGAACGATATGTTTATTGTTGTTTAGTCAATGAATAATGTAGTTCTGACACAACAGAAAGACTAGAGGCTACAATTGCTACTTATGGAATATTTATATTAATGAAAAAGCAAATGTATAAACCAACTAAAAAACTAAACTAGAGAGAAAATATATGCCCTTCTCATTACTGGTTCCTGTTAGAAAGAACAAGCTTTACTCAACAAGCAACTGTGTAAGTCAGTGGTCACCAACCTTTTCTGGATTGGGGAATGGGAGGAAGGGTGAATGATGTATGTGTGTATGTATGTATGTATAATTTTATTTATAAAGCGCCACAAATTTACGCAGCGCTGATCAATTCAGTGATTCAAGTACAATACAAACAAGGGAAAAGTGCATTAAGCAATACAAGTAAAATAAAACAAGGGTACAACAAATTAAGTGCTAGGTAGTGATTGACACAAGAGGTTGGAGATCCCTGCCCCAAGGAGCTTACAATCTAAGTGGGAGGAAGACTTACATACACAGATAGGACAATGATAGCTAAGCTGTAAAGGACAAGATGCAAAGAAATCAAAATGTTTGACATTACCTACTTAGAAGGTGCACGTTAAAAACTTGCACACTTCCATATTGATTGCATAGCGGGATGATCCCACTATAGATTAATTATGGTAGAAATAAATGCAGAAACATATTTTTTAATATCATATGTTTGCCATAAATAAAGACAAGTAGTGTATTTAAGAAAAATGTTGCATACCCCAATAATAAAAACAAGGCCCTGCCTTTATTTCCCCTTTAAATTCAACATAATCCTGTTCAAACACCTTATTAGAAGGATATAAGCGACTTCTGTGCACAGGATCTGATTTCACTTAGCAACATGTATGTATTTGTAATTTTATTTGTAACGCGCCACAAATTTACGCAGCGCTGTACAATTCAGCAATACAAATATAATACAGACATGGGAAAAGTGCATTATATAAAACAAGTATACTATCACAAGGATACTTCACTTTAAATGCTAGTTTGTGGTTGAAACAAGAAGTTGGAGGTCCCTGCCCTGTAGAGCTTACAATCTTACACTATCAGAGTCAATATTACTTTCTATGCAAGTAAATCATTCTAGCCAATTCTCATGCTTGCCTTAAGCTGGTATAGGGAAGTCTGCTCCATCCATTTACGTATCCCAAAGATGCTAACAGCCCTATGAAGTTTGACCTTTTCCCACTGGGTCATGTACAATCTATCAGTTTCAGATGACTCTACACGGAGCGGGACTCTAGAGAGTCGGAAAAGATTCAGTGAAATATTCCGGGATCTCGACGCTTTGGAGATAAACATTGGAAATGAGTAAGTAGGAAAATGTCACAGATCCACGTAAAAAGGGGGCACTTGTACAGCTGTCACTAATGTCATATATATATATATATATATATAATATTATCTTGTGACAGGACAGTTGAAATGATCTTGAATGATTCTGGGTACTTAAATTCTGAGCACCAGCAAGATGAGGAAGATGATGAGCCGCTGGTAAGATATTTATATTCACTGTATTTATTTAGTTTTGTTTTAGGGGAACTTTCTATTTTATATATTGTAGTGAATATAAAGGTGTGCTGTGGGAGGGAAGATATGTTTTCCCCACACTCTGTTCATATGGCTGGAGCACCGTCCAGTTCTTAAGATTGGCTCCAGCTGTAGAATAGAACAATGTTAAAAGGCAGGTGGAAAAACCCTGTGGGTGGGGTTCATTTGGAAACAGACTAAGGAAGCACTGTTGTGTGGCTGGACTGAAAAGACCCTTGGGACCCTAAAGGAGAGGGATTCCTGGAGAAGGGAGAAGGTATAAGTTGGTTTGAAATCCTGAACTGTTTATGTTTTTTTTGTTTTGCCAAGTAGGCTGTATTTAAGTTCATTTTTCCGTGTAAATAAAGCCGAACCTTCCAGAAAGACACTGTTTGCAGTACGTTTATACCACGAGACTGCTGAACCCTTTGAGTGAAACCCTACAATATATATATTTATCCTATTGTTTATTAGGAAATTTTCTATTTTATATATTTATAAATAATATATATTTATCTTTCTATTCATGGGAAATTCATCCAAAGGGCAATCTTTCCAGAGAACTATTGACCGATAGCAGACAATTAGCTGCTACAATTCACTTGTGTACTGAAACTAACTAGTCTAATGAAAGCCAATCTCTGATTGGTTGCTTTGGGTTATTAGATGTATGAAAGATTGCCCCTGTAGGTGCATTATCCTGACAATGAGATAAGTGAGAGCAAAATACAAATTGTTGGCTGTTCATAGTGTCAACCAATCCAATGAATCCACAGGATATTAGAAAATGTCTGTTCAGAGTCCACAAAATACTACTAGTTACTTGGAATGTGAGGGCCAGGGGAGTTGCTAGTACCATAAGTCCTCACACACAGGTCAACAGTCAGAGCTGTATATTCAAAATGACACCAGCTGTACCAGACTAGAATAACATGTGGACACACATGGGAACCTCTAAGGATCTCATACCCTGTAAATTCCCTCTTTACTATCAATAGATGCCTGGGGTACGACTTTATGACATGATCTGCGGCATCATGGCTGTTGGGCTACCATGACTGGCAACCAGTCAGGTGGGTTTGAGGCTTAAAAGGGTGGGACTAGGGTTTAAAGGGTGGAGTTTGGGACACAGAGGGTGGAGATACTCAGTTTAATACCTGGGCCAGAGAAATTGAAGGGTTTTCCCCTGAGACCCAGTGTTTGCTTTTCAGGAAAGTTCCCAGGTCTGCCTGTGGTGTCCTCTGACTTATGTTTTATGCGCACTGGCAGTAATTAAATGCATGTATTATGGAGGTTTGGTGTTACTTGGGGCATGTGAATAACTGAGAACCTCTAGAGGCCTCATGCCTGAGAGTTTCCTTCTTTACCAGTAGTAGATGTCCAGGACAGGGCCTAATGATGCAATTTGCATCATCATGGGGTGGGACCACATGGTTTTGTAATCAATCGCGTTGGATTTCAGGTTAAAAGTGGCAGGACTTGAATGGCAGGGGTAGAGTTTTTTGTGGGTGGGGTGGAACCACCTGATTTCAGACCTTGAGTGGAGACATTTCCTGTGAAGGAAGATACCAGCCAGGTATTACATTACCTCTGTCTGGTATTGTAAATTTGTTTGATGAGTGATCTGGTAAATCTCACTAAGCTTGTTATACTATTTAGATGATCATATTTTCAGCCATGTCACCTGAATGTCCCACTTGTATTATTATTTCTCTCCCTCTCCTTCCTTTAATAAATTATACTTTGCATACACAAGGACATTATTGTCTCTCCTCAATTGCCTCAGTCGCATACAGTATTCCTATATTTTTCTCCCACAGATCAGTACACCCTTGGAGTTGTCCCGCACATCAGGCGATAAAGATGGTGAGATCACATTCTGATACTAATAACTTGCACCGATAGAGAGATAAGTTCATTTACACTTTCATTGAGCCATTTGTGTAGTTAATAAAAAAGTGCCTAGTATCTCCCCAGTTAAAGAACTACGTTTCCAATTAAACTGCAAAGTATCCAACAACAACACAGTTGCCAAAGCATCTTGTTAATATGCTAAGTGACTGATCATTGAGCTAACTGTTTTGACAAATGCTCATTTACAGATTGAAACAAGTTTGTTAGAAGCTGTGTCCTAGTACAATACCAGGTGTCTAGCAACAACCAATTTAAATTGCCTGTCCCAGTACCTTAAATACTTCATCCTGTGCTGTGTTTGCACTGCCTAGAGTGACTAAGTACTGTAGATACTGTATTTATCTTTATCCCAGTGATATGTGAGCCATGATCTATTTAGGAAGCAATGCATGCTAGTCACTTCCCAGAAAGCCATTTGATCACTGGTGGATTTTCCAATAGACAAAAGAGGCCTGCACCTAGCTCAGATGGAAGGGTGCCTTTCCGCTAGTCAAGGCTTAGGCAGGGGGTATTAATATAATTAATTCTGCCTAAAAAGTGTTTTAATATTGAAATGTTGAACCTGACATTAGTGATTTCACTTTGCATGACATTATAAGTCATACAGATAATGCACTTTAGTTCACTGTGTAATTAGGCTGTGATTATCTGCACAAAAGGGGTGTCATCAGTTCTTGGATGATTTACCTCAGGTAATGTGGATGACTGTGATCTTGCTCCAAGCTTTTTAGAAAGTAGGTCCACCAGCTTTTTCTCATAGTAAAATTCCTGGGGACAGAAGTGGACACAGTTTTTAACAGTACCTATAGTAGATATAGTTAAGTATTACAGTGCAATTTCCCACCCTAATAAAATAGCATTCTGCATTCAGTGCAGAAATCCTTCATTATTTGGCTCTCATTGGAAGAAAATATTCACTTGATCAATTAGGATTCCCAGGTTCTGGCTTTCCTGTCAAAACTTATAGCCGCATGTCATCCTAAACGGGTTATACTAGTTATCAGCAGATAGTCAGGCCTAGAACCAGAAATATCATTCTCCCAACAACTATACAACATCAGTACTAAGAAGCCCACATGTGACTGACAGGTCTTGTCTGAAGAGATATAAACCTGGAGGAATACTACAATTTGGGGCCATATACTCTTCAAACCTAACACAAATATTAATTGTGTATGTTGTATTCTATTTTTAAATAAAGAAACATCCCTCAGTTTCTACCCTCCATTCCAGGTTTGCTGTGCAGGATCAGTTCAATACTGTGCATTCATGCCTCTTGACTCTAACTACAAATAAGTGCATTGATCAAATTACTAGAGGCTAGGTCAATTCCTCCATGTTTTCAGCTACATTTAGCCCTTCTTTCTTCTTTAGCTGAGGAAGCTGATGAGATGTTGATCCACAGTGAAGGGGGAGTAGAGTCAGCATTAAACTATGCAAAGCGTTGGTGCAAATACATTAGAGAAGTCCTGGGGTATATGGAGAAAAGACTCATCTATGGTAAGTATTACACTATATACTTCTCTCTTTATGTATCCCTGCTTAGATGTTAGGATTAGACATGGGAGAAATGTCATATTGAGATGACCTGGGCACACCAGAGATGCTAATCCCAAGGGCCCACCACCTATTCACCATCAATGCAGCATTATCAAACAGAATTTAGACCTATTGTAGTAAATGATGAATAAGTTTCAAAGAGCATTTTCCACAACCCAGTAATTTCCATGCTTCTTTGGTTGAGGCCTTGGCACAACAATGTTGGAGGCCACTGAAGGACCCTTTGATAGGCTAGACCAATCCTGCGAAGGGACAAAATATTCCTATATATTCTCTTCAGTTTGGTGTTCTCAATCACAGCAAACTCAATGAAGCATCGTAAGGGTTGTTATTTTATAAACTACTTTCATGCACCATCAATCCAATCTTTATTAACATAAAATAAATATCGTACGCTGCTTTACGCTTCATGCATTTATGAATACACTGCCTAATGTCATGTATGATACCCACTCACACATTTATATCCTATCTTTGCAGAATATGAATTTGCTAAAAACACCATTAAATTGGCTGAGTCATCCAGATCTAGCTTCAGCCAACAGGTGAGTAATAAAGGGGACAGTGAAAGACTTGTGCGAAGCAGCAAGAATAATGTAGTTAACAGGGTGCAGTAGAGATGAACTTCAACTGAAGATTATAGAACAATATCCTGTAAGAGGATGTTTTCCAGCCAGCTATGTCATTGGTCTATAGTTACATAGTAAAAGTGAAACATGTCTATCAAGTTTTGCCAACATGTAAAAAAAATACCAAGTTTACCCTGACTGATCTAGAGGAAGGTGAAACCCCTATTTAAAGTGGGCTCTGATTTGCTAGAACAGGACAAAACAGACCTTCCCAGCCCCCAATAGTTATGAGACTAAGCTGCATAATTCTGAAAGTGTGCATGAATTCACAACAATTAGCAGCTTATTCACCAAAATATGAATTCAGCTGTTCAATAGCTGTCCATGACTGTCCCATGGGATTTAGATTGCTATAGGTTGATATAGATAGTTTTGGGTTGTATGTTTACAGGGCTGGCGTTGGGGGGGCGCAAGGTGGGCATTTGCCCAAGGCCCCTGACTTCAGGCTGAGCGCTACTGCAGACTTACCTGGGCTCTGCTCTCCTACAGTGCTGGTAATCAGGAGCCAAGTAAGATGGAACAGGGGAAACCAGTTCCTAGACCAGTCTTGGCTCATGATCAGCAGTGCTGGAGGAGTAGTGCATTGCTAAGTCTCCATTAGTACAGTGACTAAACAATAAGAGTGCCACTGTGTACCTTGTTCATGTTTTTTTTTGGGTGGGGGGTATTGGGAGGTTTCAAGAGGGTGGCTCAGGGGAAACAACATCTAAAACCAGCCCTGCTGATTTTAGACATTGTTTCCCCTGAGTTACCAGTTGTAGATGAGATTGTCCAGCTGTGTTCTGTTCAGCTATATTTTACCATGAGACCATTTGTTGGCAGCAGATATTGAGTGGGTTTCTCCAGCCAAAATACATATGCCAGCCCAGTATTCATCTTAAAATGCCTAATTATGGTTATAGTTTATTAATAATATGTAAAATCTTTACAGTCTGTTCAGATACCTCTTTCAAGAAGTGTCGGGACACTGTTTCCAATTTTGAACTTTTTTTTTTATGACAATATGCTTTCATTTTCTAATTTAAACTTATACATTTCCCTACCATGGTTCATTTATGGGTGCTTTACAAGAGAGATTTATATATAGACAATAGGCGTCAGGCCAATCAGTTTCTGTAAAATGAACAGACTGATGGATATTTGTATGAACAAAAGGGGAAGTGAGATTGCAACAGCTGTCCTTTCTGTTCCCTGCCTGTAACTTAGAACAGTGTTATCACATTAAAGGGGAACTAAAGACTTCTGTACATTAGGGTTGAAGATATTAGAACTCAATGATCAATGTGCTTTGTCCCCCACTGCCTCCTACTTCCTATTCCACCTGTTCTTCATTCTGCTGATTCCAACATCCCAATGCAGACATACCTCTACTTTCGTTCCTTCATTGTGGATGCAAGCATGTGCAAAAGCGTTATTAAGTCCCAATACAACTACTGTTCATGTGCATGCCATGGTGAATACAGAAGAGAGGAACTGTAGCTAGATTGCAATATCATTATTGGCAAATTGAAGAGTGGCTGAAGCAATAAGGAGGAGGCAGAGTAGGGCAATAAACATTGATCAGTAATTTCTTTTTCCCCAGGCTCCCTAACGTCTAATGTTCAGAAGACTTTAGTTCTACTTTAAATGAATCACGTCACACATTACATTTGGGGCATTTTTCCACACATAGTTTTTTTTGAGTGCAACAGATGCAAGAAACAGACTCAAAGAACACCTATTGACTTACCTAAACAACCACCAATGACTGCATCTTCTGCCAATAAACATTGTACTATGAAAAAATAGAACCACCGCTTTTTTCCTTATGGTGAATGCCTAGTGAGAGAAGTAGATACTCACTTTCCCTCTCTCTCCCCCCTAGATCTCTGATATTACTATAGATATGCCAATGAATACCAAACAATGTTGGAGAACAACTAAGCAAATCAAAACTGCACTCAAAATTTCTAGAAATACTAAGAGCCTCATTGACTAAGGTCCATATAGTTGAGTAGAGCGGTGAATTTGTGTCTATTCTCCTCTTTCCCATGTTTGCTTAATGAGCAAACTCTGTGAAGTGGTGAATATGTGACCAATCGGGAACTTACGTATTTCTTAGCATCATCTTGCATACACGTGCACAGCTACTTCTGAAACTACTGAATAAAATGTAGAGCAGTATGAAGGTGCGAATGTGACTAGGTGAGCTGCTCTGAGTTCACCTGTTTGGCTTTGCCACTTCAGACTGGCGAATTAGGGGGTTGATGGCAGGACTCCAATGTTGCTTAAGGCGACCATTCAAAAGTAACAATGATTAAATGACAACATGACCTAGGGACAAGATGACATAGAAACAGATAGTATATTCACAGAATGCAGTTAGTGGGATATGGTGAGACTGATGTTACTGCCCTTCACTTGACGAATTTGCCTCACTCCGCATGACTTCTCATCCTACTTCCATCCGACTGACTATGTCACCCTACACATCTGACAGTGTTTACAGTTGTCTGTCTGTTCAACAAGTATATTCACCACTTGCTCAATCCTGAGAAGTGAGTTTGCAACTACTTGGATGGTGCAACTAGAATTGTAGCAAGGTTAATTTGTTGCAAATTACAGTCTTGCTTACTAGCACTAGAGCTGCACAACTGTGATAGACTTTTCACTGAGAGGGATAGTTGTCTGGAATAAAGTAATTTAAGAAGCCAAAAGCAATATTACTGATATTACAGCACACCACATATAATATTCCTCTGTCATTGCTTGTCTGGTCCCTACAGCCATCAATGCCTTTACAAGATGTTCACCTGTTACTCATGGACCATGAAATCCATACTGGAAACTATGCCATTGAGACAGTGGGTCAGTTACAGATGAAGAAATATTGCCAGGTAGGAGATACAAACCTTCATAGAGACACATCCCAGGATGTAGTATAACTCCATCCAGTAGCATCATATTGATGTGCCAACCCATGCATTCATGTACAGGGTGGTCCAATGGTATGGAGACACCTCAAAAAATGGAAAACAGTGGTTGGAAATTCCATCCTGTATGTGACATGTTGCTAAGGGAAGGGGCGGGTCACAGGAAGTGACATGCTCTGGGAGCACAGGGGAGAGAGCGCTGTTTTACAGCAGAATTGAAGTGAGCTGAAGCTGGGGAAGGGAGGGGGGACAGAGGACAGAGTGCTGCACTACAGCAGAGCTGAAGTGAGCTGGGTCTGGAGAAGGGAGGGGGACGCCCAGTAGGACAGTGTCCCCTCCCAGCAGTGCCCTAGGCCTATGCTGCCTATCCCTAGGCACAGCCCTGGACTGGAGCCAGGATGCATTCTGACACATGCTTATCAGGAATGGCCAAACGCAAAGTGCATAAAACAAACTATTTTTTAAATTTTTTCCAGCCACTTTCTGCAAAGAAAACTGAAATTGAGAAATGGAGGAAGGAATTTCGGGAGCAGTGGCAAAGAGAGCAGAAACGAATGGTATCACGCAAAATTCTTGTTAATCTCTCATCGGTTTACTATTTAAAGGGCAACCATCACCAGAAGAAAAAGAAAATTGCTATCTAGATTGTCATGACAGTTATTCCTAAGCGAATCTTATAAAAATGTCCTTTAGATTTTTTATTGTTTCACGTTGTATTTCTCCTTGCTGGATGTAGCCAGTGTTTATAAACTGTAGTACATTCATGGGGCATTTTTATGAATATGTATTATCTCAAACTCCATAGAAAACAATGGACAGAGCTGGGGATTTGTTTACTTAACAGATAAAAGAAAAGGCAAACAAACACAAAGCAATACAAAATAGAAATAACTGCTATTTCAACTTTTGCTGTTACTGGCCCTTTAACAGCCTTAAATAATAGTTTACCTTCAAATTGGATGTAAATATGCTTTTCTATAACTATACTAATCAATATACTAAACTATAGCGGGCTGACTTGTAGTTTCGCAATTAAACATGTCCATTTAAACATCCCAGACATAGGAAACCCATTTATTTTAGTGGTTCAGACTAGAGATAGTGAATTTCTATAGTTACAGTGGAGACTAGTGACTGACAGTATGACCTGCCATCAAAAATAACTCAAAGCAATAGACGGCTACTGTCACAGTCACAACTTTATTATGGGAATATTGTCTCAGTTACGACTTCACTATGGGAATATTGTTGCGGTAGAAGATTTCCTATGGGAATCCGCTGTTTGAGAATTCGACAGTCAAATTCTCACTTTAGCCAATAACCTCCTATAACCACTACTTTAATTTAGCTAATTGCCTCACGTCTAAAAACAATATATAACCAATACAGATTAAATTCCACTCTACAAAATGTTTAAATGGTGAACCTGCTGAAGGGCTCGTTTACAACTCTGTAACTGCTTCTCAGACATATCAAAGAAATCGCCGCCGCAGTTTTAGCAGAAACTCAGTTTATAGTTGTTGCTATGTTGGTGCGATTTTGAACTGGAAAGCATATTATAATGACAAAAAGTAATATCACACGACAAATTCTGCATAATAGTAGCATTAAGTTCTATGGTGGACTAATTAGCGCAGTGACACTTACGTTGCATGTAAAATGCACATACCAGAGGTGACCAGTGACCATTATAAACTGTTCCTATCAATTTCAATTTAAACAACAATGGTGATATAGTGATATTTGCAGATGCTTCTTTATGCAGTAACATTTCCTAATGTAAAATCTTTCTTTATTATGATTTTATGTTTTCTAAGTAAGGTAATAACATTTAGTGACAATTGAACCACAAGCCTGAGACTCTTGCTCTAATCCAATGGTCTTCATCCTATGGGTCTCCATCTGATTCTCAACTACAGTCACCCCAATGGCTTTAGGAGGCTGTAAGTTTTAGTTGAGCAGAATCTGGAGGGACACAGGTTGAAGATCGCTGTTCTTTACATATGGTTTGGTAACAATGCCTCCTATTGCCCCTTTTATAATGAGGAGCAAGACAGAGGGAGGTAAATGAGTTCTCTGATCTCCCCAGGTAATGATCTAGTTCTTAGACTTAGCTTTTCTCCTGTATTGATGATGGATATTTTACACATCTGACAGCTTTCGTTTCATTCATTTTTTGACAGCTGGACACTCTGTCCTCTCTGCGGAAGTCTAGGCAGCAGTACGTTCAGCGCTGTGAGGATTTAGAGAAGGCCAAGCAACTAAGTGCAAAGATGGAGGAGGAGCAAAATGCCAGCAACCATACAGGAAGTACAAGCAAGCAGCTGGAGAAAAAGAGAAGGTCTCGGGAGGAGGCCCAGGCAAAGGTGAGTCTAATGATTCAGGGAACAATAAAACATTATTTTGCTAGTACATGTGTAGCTTCACAGCATTTGGCTTTGTTATATAGCCATAGTTTGTAACCAGAGACATATAGGGCGAAATTTATTAAAGTCGTAATTTTACCGATCGATCAAATTTTCGAAATTTTGATTGAAATTTCAAAATTTCGATCGATCGATCGATCGGAATTTCGAAATTTCAATCGATTGATCACTTCGCCTTTAATAAATTTTGCCCATATAGTTGTTTTTACCAGGTGTGTAACTGCGTGGGATATCACCTTTTGACCAAGGCCTACCATATGGCATACACGCAAGTGTAGGAGTACCCAATAACATATGTCATACCCATGACCACTGCAGCAGTTTCACAGATGACATTCCCAATACAGTAAAAAACGAATCTATGAAGACATTTCGCACTACATAGTGCATCAACCAGATAAATAAAATATTTAAGTGAAAGAGCCCAAACAACTTTTCAAAGGATTGATAAGAAATGTGCAGTATGATGAAATCCTGTGAAAAACATCACAAAACGTGTTCATCCGATAGCTAAACTGTGTCAGTTATGCTCACCAGATACTGCAAAAAGGAAGCGCATATCAAAAATGCCTTTTTTAATCTTCCAATTCAGATGGCAACCGCTCCACATATATGTCTCATTCCCTCAGGAAATGTTAAAATTCAATAGAAGGATCAGGATCGAGCAGGAATCCAAATAAAAATATATATTTATTGTTGTATTAAAACACCAAAATATTTCTTTAAATGACAAATATCAATCTTAAAATACAACTTCTTCCTGTACAACACTTTGTGTAATTCCTTATAATCCACACTGGAAAAGGGGGGGTGTCACATACATATATAGAACATGCACTGAACTGTGATGAAGCGTGTTTAACTACCCCACATAGGATTTTACACTTTCTAAGTGCTGTATCAGATAATAGAAAACGGCAGACAGGTACTTATAAGCATACATCCAAACAATGTCAAAATTCTGTGAATCACATATGTAAAAACGGTATGCAGTACCTGTCCGCTGTAAGACGTAGACCTCTACGCGTTTCGCCCACCCTGCGCTGGTGTCCGGCTTCTTCAGGAGAAAAAATCTGTATGCTCACTGCTCATTTTCATCTCCCTTTTAAACGCTGTTCTCCCGTCCTTGACTTCCGGTTTCCTCTTGTGTCACTTCCAGCTACACACATCACGCCGGCTGCACAAGTGGAACTAGGAAGTGCGGTGGAATGCATGTGCGTTCCAAAGGACCATAGAGAGGGCATTTCGGGTCCTTCAACCATAGATAATACTATAAGAACTTGGAATACTATCGGTACAAAGTTTCAGAAAGCATACATACAAAGATTTAACAAGGGAGTCTTTTCTGATAATGATAATGATAGTGATAAGAAGTACTAATCCCAATATCACCTCTTTAGATCTCAAATCTACAATGGGGGAATCAAACTTTCCTCATCACATATAACATAGATAAATGTAATAATTTCAAGGGCAACTAAACCAATATTCAAAAACCAAATATCCTTATGTAAAGGCATTCACATTTCTTTTATCATTAATTGTGTTTACCAGCTACAATTTTTGATGTTTGAATTAAAAACAATATACATATACAAAATTAATATATTTTTTTTAAAAATTAAAAAATATATTTTATTATTTAAACTATTGCTAAAAACCTTGTATTATTAAGATACACTAACTTTTTCTTTGTGTAAAATACTATTGTTGACACAACTAAAATCTCCAAAAATGTTCTAATATTTAAAGGGACACACCTCCACAGGTTGTTAAAAAAAAGTTCTAATGTTAAAGGAACACAGCTCAATGTATTTTTGACTCTAAGTGTTGTATGGATGTATGGATTCCCATAGCAAGTCCGCGACTGCAACAATTCTCCCATTGTAAAGTCCCAACTGCGAAAATTTTGAAAGTTGCGTCCGTGACAATATTTCCATAGTAAATTCGCAACTGCGACAATATTCTCATTATACATACGAGACTGCGACAGTAGCAGTCTATTGCGATTGTCTTTAGCTGACGAATTCACACCTATACATGACAATTCAGACTTTAGAGAATAACCCCCGGAATGTACAGGGCCTGAACAGAAAGATAAATAGTGAAAAAGAATTACATATAGAAAAAAAATTCAAACCGCAGATCAATTAAAATAAACCAGGGTAAACCGTAAAGAAAAATGGGTGATTAAACCTTATAAATATACTGTTAGTGGAATATTTCTCATTCTAATGTTTTTTACTCAGTGTCACCCACCCCATTCTCCTCAGACTTGAATGTAAATCTGCGTTTTCTCGTGTCTCATTCACTAACCAATTTAGGCAAATGAAGCTGAAATGACCTACCGCACCTGTGTGGCAGAAGCCAACGCTCGTTCTCAGCAACAGGAGAAGGTGAGGGAGAGAATCATTTCTCATATCAGGAAGTTAGTCCACCAGGGGGACCAAGTTCTGAAAGAGGTAAGTTTACTATCATACACATTAGCACATAGACAACTCACCCCTTATTATTACCCTTTATTTACTTGGCATTTGCTTACTATGGCACTGGGTATCTAGCCACCAGCCTACTAAACACATTTCGAAGTATAAACCGGATTCCAAAATAGTTGGGACACTAAACAAATTGTGAATAAAAAACTGAATACAATGATGTGGATATGGCAAATGTTAATATTTTATTCGTAATAGAACATAGATGACAGATCAAAAGTTTAATC
>WMED01013652.1:0-10952 GCA_019650415.1 Pipa parva | reverse complement strand
GCTTTTAGAATAAACTGCATTTCCTTTCCCATTATTTATTTATTTTAAACTATTAAATGGACAGTAACACCAAAAATTAAAATGTAGTGGTATGGCCAGTGTAAAAAAACAGATGGATCACACCCTATTCATTTGAATAGCAGGATAGGCAGGACCTGTAAAAATGAGACTCCCATGGGATTTGGGACACTTGGAGGATACGATGATCCGCCTTGCAGTCCAGCAAGATAGGGATGTTTAATCCTTGCCATAGTAGACATTTGGTTCTAGTTTCCCACTAGTGCATTTTACTTCTATGGAAATATTTCTTAACATCAACTTCCTTTTCTGAGAGTGGTTTGTCTCTTACTTTGGTCATGTAATCTAAAGGCCCTGGGGGCTTACTACTTGGGACTCTGGGTACCGTATTTGCCGGCGTATAAGACGACTGGGCATATAAGACGACCCCCAACTTTTCCAGGTAAAATATAGAGTTTGGGATATACTCGCCGTATAAGACTACCCCTCTTCCAATGCAAATCCTGCTTGGATTGGTCAGTTCTCCCTTCCTGCCCAGCCCTCCCTGTCTCCAATATTATCAGAGCACCATCACACTGTGCTGCCCCTACAAGCCCTACCCTCTGAAGGAGGGAGGCGCTATCTTAGTGCTCGCCCCCTCCTTTTCTTTCTCCTTACCTAGCTTCTCTGTTGCCCGGCTGTCTGTGCTGAGCGCTATAGCGTTTCCTCTCCCCAGCAATGATTAAACTTCCTGTCGCTCACAGGAAGTTACATCAATGCTGGGGGAGGAATGCTGTAGCTCTCAGCACAGACAGCTGGGCAACAGAGGAGCTAGGTAAGGAGAGAAAAAAGTGATACCCGGCGTATAAGACGACCCCCAACTTTTCAGATGATTTTCAGGGGTTAAAAAAGTAGTCTTATACGCCAGCAAATACAGCAGATAAATTTATATCCTTGTATTCTAGCATACTTTGTTATAATGGTTTCTTTGCTTGCTGAATAGTAAATTCTCAGATATTAGAGAAAAATCTCTTTATTTTCCCTTTTAGAAGATGAGACTTTGAATAAATATTATATATCATTTACTGCAGTGACTGTGGATACACAGAAGCAGTGGCTGAACTTTTTCAGACAGGAATAGACTGCATGTTACAAATGGATTTTTGATTGGCCCCTTTTCACTCTTAGAACTATCATTCTCAAACTGAGGCTGACCTCACTTGTGAGACACAATGGAAAGTTAGGTGAGGCCCAAAGGGGAACTTTATCTAGCTGTAATGATTTGGTTTTGCCAAATAGTTGCCCTTCCCAACAAATTTCATTGTTTGGTGTAAGGCGGGCTTCAAACTAGCGCTTTTATGCGCAGCGTGACTGCCAACCCATTTCCATTTAGCTAGTGGTGTAACTTCACTTTGATGCCTGAAAGCTCCTGTTATAACAATGGGTGCAGTCTGTGTGTCTGCTAAATGTGTGTTATTGTGTGGAAGCAATGTAAAATGTATGTAATAACAGCTGTACAGTATCCAATGGATGAGGCCCAAGAGTTGAGCATGAGGGGAAACATCACCACATAAACAGTGCTGGTATTACCTTCCATTAGAAGCAAGTCATTCTCACAGGGTAGTACTGAGAGCTAGGTGGACCTGTTTACCATAGGGCATGTTTCTGTTTACCATCATACTACACATTAGATTGAAAGGGGACATTCGAAGCAAGTACAGAGGAAAGTTCTGCTTAAATGCCTAATTTGTATGACTCCTAGACATCTTCTGGGTAAAGAATGGACACTTTTTTTCCAGAAAAATAAATTTCATATACAGGTAGTCCTCAGGTTACGACGGCCTCGAGTTATGACGCTTTATACGAAGCCTTGTTCCAACTTGCACGGTTTTGCGACGCAAGTCGAACTGCATGCAACCATGCTTTGTTCCGACTTACACGGTTTTGCGACATAAGTCGAACTGCGTGCAACCATACTGTATGAACGTATGATCCGACTTGCATCGAAATTCGGTTTATGACGCCGCGTAAGAACGGATCAACGTCGTAAGTCGAGGACTACCTGTATGTATGTATGTATGTATGTATGTATGTGTGTATATATAATATAATGTTTCTGAGCACATTTCAGGGAGTGCAGCTTTTTTGGACACTTGCCGTTGCATATGAAACAGCGGTGTGAAAGAGACTTTAAAGCCTTGAAATTTCCCTGCTGATCTAACGCAACTCATGCTTCATTTAGTCTCCACTTTCACAGGCTCAGATGAAAGGTGTTTCAAGTTCCTAACAAGCTGCCAGGAAAATATGCTGGCAGGGGTCCTGGTATTTAGGGGCTAACTGTGACATTGTCATTTTTCAGCTCCCTAATCCTGCCCTCCTCCTACATTCCTGAAGCTACTGGTACTTCAGAGATCTGGCCCTAGGCTCCACAGCTCATTGAGTCTGGTATTCAAACCCATATCCTGCTCCAATCCCATATCAGGAAGCAGGGAAAATCTGCTACTCTGGGGTGTCTAGACGCTGCTCGACCATGCAGTGGTCACAGTGCGACACCCCTGATTCATGTTCCTCACAACTATAGGGAAGTTTATCCAAAAACTATAGGCTACTCACTATATAGAATTTTTTAGCCATGTCTATATATGTCCATTATAAAGTGGCACTGTATCTAAAGCCTTACCATAAAGTAAGTCTACTGTAACCCAAGTGTTCTACGCAGTGTTGATATTTGTGTTCAGAGGTTTCACCACCCTTCTCCTCAGGTGTATGGTTAGACCTAACAATTCTGAGATAATCTCCCTTATTTACCTTTTGCTCTATTCTAGTCTTGTTTTCCCCTGGCACTGATATCCCTTATTTCTTATAACTGATATTTAAAAAAATAATTTTAATAAGATTTACTAAACACCACAATCTGCTGGTGAATTTGAGGTTTGAGTCACATCCTGCACATTTTAATCAGCTATAAGAATGGCCTGGTCAGTTTTTTTTATAAAATTGTGCCTAGTCAATGCTTTTATCTGTTTGAATCATTCATGTAATCATTAACCAAACCCAGTGTTTTTTTTCCCCTAACCTGTTAGCTTTCTGGCAGAAAGTAAACATTCAAATTTATATATCAAGTAAACCGAAACAATAATCGTTTTTTTTTTTTCCTGTAGATTTTTAAAAGAAAATATCATTGCACTTGCTAAACAGAGCAGAGCGTACAGCTTGACAATGACCATTTATATTTTGTAAACATTTAACACACAGATTTCCTCTCTGCCGGATGTTGGACTTTTAGTATATTTTGATTGGGATTGCAAAGGCATAAAGTTTATTTGGATGTTCCTTTAGAACTTGCAAGAGAGAACTGGTTTAGCGCTTTAATCTCTTCAATGACATGGTTACCCTTCTCTATGGAACATTCCAGAGACTTGGGAAAAAAAAAAAATTAGAATTAAAGGGCAATAAAAATGAAATCAATTTACCAAGATAACATTACGACAGGTAGTGAATAGAAATAATTGCCATGTCAATTCTATATACTTTCTTTTCCCCGCCGTTTATTGTCTTTACACGGTGAGTAAAACAGAATGCAAGAGAGATGATTTGTTAAAAAATTACTGCTAAGAAGAATCCAAGCCCATAGTTTTCATAGTAATTTTGCCACTAAACTGCATTGCTTCAGGTAAAGTCTAATTTAGGGTGAAATTTACTGAAGTCAACAACTAATTTTTTTTCCCGACTTTTTCGCCTGTTTTAATCCATAGGCCGAAATTTACTAGTGTGCCTTTTTGAGGTAAATTAAAGCTCGTATTCATAATCTTAATTACCAATATGCAGATAAATAATTCCGTCTCTGTGTGCACACTATTCTTTGCCAAGATTTTAACCTGAACTTATAATTTTAAATTAAACCCTCCTTATTAACAGGTTCTAATATCCATTTAATACTGCATTAGAGGAAGCAATTGAGGCATGCTGTAAACTGTGGCCTTGTGTACTTTGGCATTTCTGTGCAAGTGCTATCCATGCTATCTGCCCACATGTAACACTGAATGAGACTGCTCACAGTTGTACAGATTGTATCCACAGATTTACGTTCAGGATAGATGCAGTTTCTCTGCATGTGATAGCAAGGTCTGTGTTGTCAAACTTAGGGCGAGATGTAATAAATTTGAAAAGACCTGATTTAATCGTTTCGAGTTTATTCCCATGATATCTCGGCTGTTTCTCACTGTAAATATCGACCCTTTTTTTGATTGATATTTACCGATAGAAACTTTTTGATAGAGTTTTTGATTGGGTTTTTCGCTGAGAAGGTAGCCATACTTTACATTAGTACAATAGCAACCTTTTCAGCGAGAAATCCAATTGAAAAATTTCTATAGGTAAATATGAATAGAAAAAAAAAAATGGACGATATTTACCACAAGAAACAGCCAAGATCTTGCGGGAATAAACTCGAAAAGATGAAATCGGGGCTTTTCGAGTTTAACTTTTACCCTTCGTATCATGTACTAAGAAACGGAATGTGAGTTCAGTTGAAGTAAAGCAGTGCAAGATCTGTGAGTAGCTGCCAGTGGTAGACTGAGACACCATGGCTCTACTAGAAAAGCTGACTGAAAGGGCCAACTACTTATTCATAAAAGCTGCTATATTATCACACAAACACCAAAATGCTAAAGAAATATTAAATCAGGTTAATATAACATTACTTTGCACCTTACTCATTCTTGGGCCTAGCCCTATCATGTTTTGGGGTAAAGATCTTGGGGCCACCAGAGATTCCTCTGATGCCGTGGTGGGCCGGTCCAACCCTGGTAACTGCAGATGGTTGAATGCAGTTTTTCATGCAGGCTATAGTTCCTTATCCATTTCCATGAACAATAATTCCCACGGCACAAAACTTTTAAGTAAAATCAGTGCTTATTTAAATTGATGCCAAGTATGACTTAACGTGCACTCAGAACAAGAATAGGTTTGCGTTGGGTATGGGGCTGTGTGTGTCATCAACAACTTGTTTCATGTAATGAGGCCTCGTTAAGTCCTTAACAAGACATTATACAGACCAGTTATGAATTGTTAAATCCTCCAATGCTGTGTGTAATCATCCGTTGCTGAGAGTTTTCACATCAAGAGATGTTGTTTCACAAGTAATCGTTCACTAAACTAGCATATTAATGCCTAAATGATTTACTGAGCCGGTATATCTATAGGAAAATGAATGTAACCCTAATTATAATTGGGTAGACTTTAATTTATACAGTTACCAAATAAATGCATAGCCTTAATGTCCTATAACCACAGGCTATCAATCCACTGGTAACACCAGAAAAAGAATAAAATCTGTTTGGATAGCGGTTGTTCCAAAACGGTCATTTTAAAAAATATTATCTTTGAAATGGAATTTCTTGTTTATTTTTGTTTTTGGTGTTTGTAGCCATCTTTTACTTGTTTACAAACCTCCTACTCTTTCACTGCTTTCTATGAAACTTGACATCATACGTATTCATAAAGTTCCTCAGAAAGCCCGAAAATAAAAGATGGCTACAATTAGCAAAGTAAAAAAAAAAAAGCAGCTTAAAAATAATTTTCATAATTACTGCATAGTAATAACTGCTAGACCATTAAGAATGGGATTTTTTTTTCTGCTTTGACTAGTCTGTCAAATTCATGGGGTTTGCACGCACTTGGTATACGCACACTGGAGAAATGAATATGAACTTACAGGGCTCGCTGTTCATCTACCCTTAAAATATGTGGCTATAAGTAACAGACTTAGTCAGTGATGTATTTATTACAGGTAACTGAGTTACTGTAGTAGTACAGTTACAAGTAATTGAGTTACTACAGGGTTTCTGGTTTTAGTCATATAGACTGATTGTAGCAGCTAATCTGTTAACCTATTTAAAAAAAATGTATGTATGTGTATATATATGTGTGTGTGTGTGTGTATATATATATATATATATATATATATATTTTTTTTTTTCTTTTAACTGGAATGTCTAGAAAGGCTCGGTTTATAGGAAAAAAATGTGTGTTTTCATTGTCGATGCAGTGGGAAGAATGTGGCCAGGAGTATTGTAACCTCCCTCCTACTAAATATTGATTGCAAATACTGATATTGTTTTTGAGGGTGCAGTCACATTTTAAAGAAGTGGTTCTTGGTATGGAAAATATTGAGCTGACATGTGGCCTCCTCAATACAGTTTCCTTTATTTCCGCTAAGCATTGGCTTCTAATATTCTGACACTTCTATTCACGAGTTGCGTTTTAAAATGGTTTTAATTCAAACTGTGAGTTTCTGGCAGTACTTTATGATACTGATTGTGCTGTTGTATAATGTCATCTATTAAAAATAAATACATAGGATAAAAGAGGTAGTACAAGTATCAAAATCTCTATATTTTACAAAAGCTTTGATTGGCCTTGCAGCTACTCTGCACGCTGTGGAATGGTTTTTCTGTTTTTGGAACTTAAAGGTAATGCAGACATTATTGTAACTATTAAGTTTTCCTGTGAGGCCCAGTTCATAATCAGCATTTGGGAAACAGTAGTTAGTCTAAGCCTAAAGCTAAATGCGTTTGGCTCCGAAGTATTTCTTTTCCCCCCATCATTGTATAGCCATAGTAGTGCAACATGGGAAACTCTAGATTGGGGTTACTTCAGTTAGATCCCTTCAAAATTGTCATATGACCTTTTTACTCCGTTTCCTCCAACTCAACTTGGAGGCGGCTGAGAGGGGCTACAGAGAAGTAGGATGATTACCCCAAGTCTCGTTTGTTTTCTTTAGGCTACTGTTAAAAGATGCATTTTAATGCCAGTATTAAATCTCTGACATAATATGTGGAAAGAGGTACAGTTTGGTACCCAGTTGTTCATACACTCTAAGGAAGACTTCTCCTAAGCCAGAAGTACTGCTCTCTGACAAAATTACTTTGTATGTTACTTATAAAATTAATCATGTTTGTGTTAGTCGCCTACTTACCCTTGCATAGTTTTATTCTGATGCAGATAACTACCTGGAAATCACCTTCATGTATCTGAAATGTCTTCTATGCACTGCAAATCCCAGATACATTGTCTGCTGTATCAGTGTGGATGAAGTGCAGCTCTATTTGTGGCCTGCAGATGGATCTGTTCCCCCTTTAGATAATTAGCTGATCTGAAATTCTTTACCTGTGACTGTAATCCACACCTTACATCTCTAATATTACCACAAACTGACATTATCTATAGACAACTTCCAGTAATGCATTCCTTTTTAATGACCTAAGTGATCATTTCACAAGGTGATTTGGGGGATTTTTTTTTTCTTTTTGCAGGGAAAGTCCAATGGATGTGCATCATGGAGAGGCTAATAAAACAATGTTAAGGGGAACTAATGAGTACAAAATGATTCAGATGGAAAATGGTGCCCACAGATGTCCCATGCGCATTTATATCTATTGCACACTTGTGAGCAGTGGGGTATAGACACCGGTATGGGTCCCAATGCCACACTACCATGTAGTTCCAGACAATTATCTATTTCCATCAGCAGGAGGCACTCTGTCCCATGGGGCCTAGTAGCAGCATTTCCCCCTGTCTGTATAGTACATACACCCTTGCAGGGCTCCAGCTGAACTGAAAGTGTTACAGCCCTAAACTAAAATTTAGGGAAGAAAGAAACCCTTCTTCCATGACTCCACCAAACACTGAGACATCTAAGAGGGGCAAAGGCAGGAAGAACCATTGTGGCTTTTCTATGCCAGATTTCCCAAGTGTCCCAGATTCTGCGGTTTAGTTGTTTTTGGGTCCTTTCATGCGGTTCTTGGGTGCAGAACAGAGGTCCTGTCACCTCCTGACCTCCTACTACCCTGTATTTAGTAGTAACTGGCCTACTGGAAAGATGTACCTGCACTCAGCCAATCATGAGAAACTGGGCAGTGTTCCTGTGATGTCACTTTCATATTGCTAATCATATCCCTGGGAAATATCGATCGGGACATGGTGAACTCCTCCAGGTTTGTCCAGTTTGGAACTTGCTACTGAGAAATCAGGGTGATGTACTTTTAGTCTGAGTCCATCATTTGAAAACATAACTACTCTTTAAAAACCACAGGAAGCATTTTTTTGCAGTGAATAATACTTTTAGGTGCAGCCCATGACTAACTTTGTGTTTTCCCCAGCACACATCTTGTTTCTACAAGTGATGTACTTTACTGTTCTGTGCTAGTATGTTTGTAAGCTTATCATACTGGGTGGTATTTAGGATCCTGTAAGGGCAGATAGCCATTCACTTTTAAACAGATTCTCCCACCAAGCGTTTACACATGCATCATAGCCGTGGTAACGATGTGTAAAAACAGAGTAATGCAAAAGGCACACTGCTGTGTAATACATGCCTACCTGAAGAAGAGATTTCATTTCCAAAACACTGTGCACAGCACTGCCATAGAGCAATGATGCCCAACCTTTTGTGGCCATATAAAATTGCGAAACTTGTGTCATAGGCTGCTTCAAAGCCGCAACTTTTAAAATCACAACAAATTTTAAAGTAATAGCTGCAGCAATTTTCTGTAGTAAAGTTGTGACTGCGACGATATTCTCATTATAAAGACGTGACAGTAACAGTTTGTTGCAATTGTCTTTAGCTGGCGAATTCACACTTGTACACAACATGTCAGAATTCGGGCCACGGGCCGTAGGTTGGGCATCACTGCCACAGAGGAAAACAGGCCTAGGTTTATATTTGTATTTTTCAACCTAACCCAATGTTGTCTTTTTATTTTTTAAAGCTGGTACTGTGGATCCTGTGTCAGACTGTTTAATTCCAGTAATCTGGCATCCACAGAGCAGGGGAGGTACTGGATTATTAAATATTCTATATATAGGGACTTCTAACACTTGGCTCCTCTTACCCCTCCCCATACTGCTCTCTTTCTCATCCCTCTCGCTTGCTAGTTTATTAACATTTCCAGACAATTATTATCAGCATATCACTGTAATGTTTTTCACTATATGTGTGACACATACAGTGACTGAATGGATTGATCTAGTTAATGTACTGCATTATCTAGGTAGCATTCATTGCATTATCCAGTATAAATACTCGCGCACAGTTTTATAGCTGTTGGCACACAGTCTAGAACTACATACACAGTCTAGAACTACACAGGAAATCTGGAGACTTTTCAAACTCCCTTTACAAGGCTGTAAAAGCATTGAATCGAGTGGCACACCTCTTGCATCAATATGAATTTCAGTGATTCAGTTGGAATTGTAATTTAAATTCAAGTAAAAGGGCACAGGCTGGAAATCTGTGATGTAACACTGGCTTATAGTAATTGCCCTTCCTGAAAGTAAATGTGGGCACCTGTGTTTGCCTTCTTGGGGTACAGTAAATAGAAGGAACATTTGACTGTTTGCTATAGGATTTTTAGAGGGGATTTCCTGGATGTGCAGCCCAGTTACATTGCTTAAAAGGATAACACATAACCATCACAATACATTTAGCGACAGGTTCCACTGCCTAAACAAAGAAAACAGGTGATGGCTCCATTTACATCCAGTACATACAAACACCCATGATTGTGAAAGGGATGTTTAGTTAATTAATTAATTAATTAATTAATTAATTAATTTTACGAATGGTCTTTGTTAGTTTTTTTTTTCTTGTATTTTTTATGCATCTACAAAATAGTTTCTCACTGAACTCTGAGCCAGACTGACTCTACTTTCATTGAATGGACAGAGCGTTACTGCATTGGGTACTGTATTGGGTAAAGAACACTTTATAGAAGAAGCACAAAAAACAACCTGAAATGTCATCAAACAATTACACCATAAAATTAAATAATGTGCATAAAACTCCCTCTCCTCAAAGGGATATTATCACTAGGATTTTCTGTGTTATAAAACAATGTGTACTGTTTGGTAAAGTAGATTAGCAGTGAAAATTACTGTCTCGGGCTAGGTTCACACAAGCGTATGATGCGCTGCACATCATACGCTCGTGTGAACCGAGCCTTAGTTCCATTCTGTAAAATAATTTTTTGTGCATTTGTAGTGATTGATTTGTATGCACAGCAGTCTTATCTTGCTTTATGACTATAACACAGGTTGTTTTCTTCCTTAGTGTGCATGAATATAATATTGTGTTCATTGGCTGGGACAGTCCAGAGGGTTGACCAGCTATAGCCTACAGCTGCCAGCAAAGTCTGTGGAGCCAGATATTTACTCGGCATGATCCAAATGCAGAAAAACATTGTATAGCAATTACACCTGTGGCTAAAATAGCCTTCCATGCAGTAGCATTTTCTCTGCATTTCTGAAATTCGCCTTATTGTACACCCCTGGCATTTTAATGAAAACCTTACAATGCAGTTTAAACATGTGACTGAACTGTAGTTATGTAATTTATAAAAATGGGAACAGTTTGCAGGATCCATAGAGTCCTAGTTTACAGATAAAGGATAACTAAAGTAAAAAAAAAAAAAAAAGTTAAAATACTTCCCTCATACTGAGCCAAATGATTACAGTCACAGCATGAGTGGTGCTGTAATTATCCGGCTCCCGATGCTTCCCCCAAAGATTCTTTACAGCGCTGGCTGACTGCCAGTCTGTGTTAAGCTCCTCCCACCCTGTTACACCTCAGTTGTTTTAGGGCTTAAACATTATCACATTCATTGCGGGTGCCAATGGGAACGCTCCCCACAATGAGCGTGATGATGTATGAGGTCTGGGATGGAGAAAGAGCTGCACGCTGGCTTCTGTGTCAGCCAGCACGCTGTGCAGGAAACAGTGGGAGCCGGCTAATTGCAGCACAGCTCATGCTGCGACTGTAATCAACCGGCTCTGTATAAAGTAAGTATATTAACTGTTGTTTTTTATTTTTTGACTTTAGTTCTCCTTTGAAACAATGTTTTTATATCCATTACCATTATGAGCAATGTTCCCTCTAAACTGAGCGAATGAGCGAT
>WMED01013651.1:0-14329 GCA_019650415.1 Pipa parva | reverse complement strand
GTAATTAGCCGGCTCCCGATGCTTCCTGCACAGCGCTGGCTGACTGAGAAGCCAGCGCCGCAGCTCCTGCCAGTTGTTTCACTGGCTTCATACATCATCACACTCATTGCAGGGAGCGTTCTCATTGGCTTCCGCAATTGAACGGGATGATGTTTAAGCCATTTTTCTCCCGGGGTGAAATAAGGTGGGAGGAACCAGCGCTGTGAAGGAAGCATCGGGTGCCGGCTAATTACAGCACAAGCTCATGCTGCGACTGTAATCAATCAGCTCTCTATAAGATAAGCAAAAAAAAAAAAAGAATTATTAAAATACTTTAGTTCTCCTTTAATCTGGCAACTATTACAAGCAATTGCTAATCGAACGATTTTACTGTACCTGGTGTTTTGTCACATCAAGTACAAACCAACGAGGCTTCCATCCCTTCAGCAATGCTCCTCTTTTGTAGAGAATGCCTTCAAATGACCTGTAAATGATAATAAATTAAATGGTCTTCATGAAATACTGGACTGGGTCAGCAACGGCACTGCCAATGAAGACCTTTTGCAACATAAGCAAGCTTGAATCAGCACCAATTTTATTCAGACTCCTGCAGGACGCACCAGCTGACAATGAGCAATATTGAGAGGCAAATTCAGGGACAGCCAGAAAAGTAAGTTCAAACCCGTTGCAATGAACCAGCCATTTGTTTTGATTGGTTTACAGTAGTTAGAAGTATTTGCAGGTCTGATTGGTTGCTACGGGTTACAGCTCCTGTATTTATGAATTTCCTCCCCTTAGCGCCAGAGCAGTACCTGTTCTCCTCATTCTTTGAGGTAAAATGATTGTACAGCGTTGCCGATCTTCTGTCCACTCCATTAGAAGGTGAAGCGTTGAGGTTCTGGTCATCTCCCAACCCGCTATCGGGTAGATGCACCATCGACCTCTTTTGGTAGGCCTGCAAATTGGCTGAAACGAGGCTTGTGGGATTGCTCTGAAATGGAATCATCCTGCATCAGTCATGGGAAATAAAACACCTAAAGCCATAATGGAGTAATATAATGGGGTAAAGTGTTGCCTAAAACAATCAAACGTGCTCAATCATTCTTGTACATTAGGTTGTGTGTGTGACCATGTTGTCTAATTTACCCTGAACATAAATATTTTTTTTTTTTAGCCGCCGAAGCAATTAACAAATCTTTTAATGCTCTAATCCTGGTATTTTTGACATGTTTACATAATTTATCTTTGACTATTGCAATGCCCTTCTATAACTGGCCTTCCAGTTTCCCATCTTTCCTTGCTCCAGTCTATTCTAAATTCTGCTGCTAGAATTATCTCCCTCTCCCCCAGCTCCTTGGCTCACAGTTAATAAATTATTTAGTGTCCTACTTTTGACAATCAAAGCACTTCACTCTATTGCCCCTCCCTACATATCTTTCATTGTTTTCTTGTATGCGCCAAGCTGTCAACTCCACTCTTCACAAGACAACCTTCTTCAGGAACCCCTCACCAAGACTGCCCGTTCTCTTCTCAAACCCTTCCCTCTTGCTGCCCCGTTATATTTGGAATTCTCTACCCCTCTACCTCTGCCAAGAACAACCCATCAATATCTTCACATCTAAATTAAAATCTCACCTCTTGGACCACTAGCGCTGGTTTTCATGTCTATATTTTATCTTTAAGCAACTATTTATTCAAAATGTATAATTTTTATTTATCTTATTTAATTGGCACCTATAGGCTAATGAACTTTACGCTACTGCACTTTTTACCCTTCTGTAAGTCTTCTTATTTAGATTGTAAGCTCCATGGGGCAGGGACCTCCATTCTCTTGTTCCAAGCATGGCCTGGCACTTACTGATGTATTTTCTTGATTAAATGTTTGTAATTTACTTCACTTGTTCTTTATTACGCACTTTCCGTTGTCTGTATTATAACGGTATTGTTGGATTGTACAGCGCTGCGTAACCTTGTGGTGCTTTATAAATAAAAATATACATAAATATCTATTATTTACGGACCGAATTAAAGGACAACTCATACTTCACTTTAATCAACTAAAGAATTAACACTTATTGCTAATTCCATTTCTTTAAAAAGCCAGTGAAATAAATATTCTACAGAAGTGTTTACGAATAGATAAAGAAATATCTTATCTATATCCCATGCCTGTGATTTAAAGGAGAACTAAGCTATTATAAATGGACCTTGCACTATTTAGGAATCAATAATTGTGCTCAAGAATGGAGCAGGCATTATTAAGATGCTGTTGTATCGGTTCATCATGTATTTATATAGCGCTATCATACTGTCTTCTTGCTTAATAAAACCTGCTCCATTCTTGCGCAAGGCACACTTTTCAATAACTAGTTTTCTGTTACAACTTTAGTTCTCCTTTAACTTGTTCTATATATATATATATATATAATGCAGGTTCTCCTTAGCCAAGGGGTGAATCTTAAGGACTGTGACCTCGGAATTCTTTGTCCTGTAACTCGACCTCTGTGTATTTGTACAAAGTCTTCGGCAATATCTAATTCTCAGTTGCTGTAGGCTACCCTCTGTGCTTACATTTTCTTTCTTTGCATCCTCTTTGAGTTTCATTTTCGCCCTCTCCCACAACAGCTGCCACTTTTCCGAGGTGTGATTTAACTTGTTCTCCAGCCTCTCGATTTCCTGTAAGAAGGAAACAAGGATTTCACCACCGTTCATTTCTCCAACACTAGTGGGAACCGAGCAGAGGTCAGAAATGCTCATGAAACTGATAAAGAGGAGAGCCAACGGTAACATTCGTTTTGGTGTGTCTTTAAGCAATGAAAGATTTAGAAAGGAATATTTCTTTCTAACAGTATAAATACCATGTCCTTTAAATGACCTATTGTTCCAGCATTAAAATAAGAGAATTTGGAAACATTTTTGGTGATGTACTCATAAGTGGGATTATAACACTTCGGCACATTCATTAATCAAAATATCTGTATTTTCAAAATGAAACAATTTTTGGGTTGACTTGAAAAACACCATGAAAAGTTGAATGGGACATTTTCAACGTACAGAGCGTTTAAGCTTAAATTCCTTCTGGTCTCTACTGATGATGTGATCAATCAGCGTCCCTCTTCTTCCCAGATCTATCTGGTTAAATCTTGCACTCTTCCCCTTTTACAAGTTCCCTGGCCTCATTCTCTATATTTCTGTTACTTTAAAAACTATGCAAAGGTTAGATTTGTTAAATATTGACTATTTCACAGTTTGGTGTTTTGTCAAACAATGCTATAAGCGCCTTATGACAATGATGAATTTAAAATGAAATGTTAATAATGATTGTAGTTAAATGATAAGAGGAATAGTCCAAATTGATGCAATAATACAACTGTAAATAAAAACAATAAAACCAATGATATAAAATGCTCCTACGCTTGTACCACAGAGGTCATCGGCACAGATATTTCACGGCTGTAGAGATCAAGTGGTTTCTAAATACTCAGAATAATCGGGGCAACGCTGAATGATGAGAAAGCAAACAATTTCGCCTAGGGCGAAATTTAAAATCGAAAACATCAATATCATGACATCGGCAAAAAAAAAAAATCTGCCAACATCGCGATATCAAAATTTTTGATTTTATTAAATTTCGCCCTACTAGTGTGATATTGAAAACAGTGACAATGAGGTGCAGTAAATGAAATAAATATCTTGTAAAATTGGCTTTTACCAGAAAAAGGAACAACTTTTAATATATTTAAAGTACTTTTACGTAGCGCTGTTTGGTGAGTGCTACCAATAAGGGGGGGTTTATTCCCACCCGCAACCACATTCGTCACCACTGAGCGTATGTTATGCACAAGTTGATCGCGCTTACATAATGTGATGTTTTATTACATTTGTCTCATCACTGCACTGATATTGAGACGTACCCTTTGATCATATTGTTTTTTTGCCTTTTGGTTGGAAGAATTTCCCATCTATCCTAAATTTAAAGCTTACCCATTGCATTTTCACGTTTCACCCAATTTTACAAGCTATTTCTTTATTGCACCTCATTGTCGGTGGTTTCAATTTTATTTGACAATATCACACTAGGGCAGGGGTGGCGAACCTTTTCGACACGGAGTGCCAAAAAGGTGACTTCACCCATGAGCGCGTCCCCCGAAGTGCTGGTGCCAGTGAGTGACGTCATGACGCTAACGCTGGAGGAGGAGCACACACGTCGGGGGAGGAGAACTCGCCTGCTCATGTGCTCTTCTTCAGTTCAGGCCACGGATCCAGCCTGAAAACTGTCAGATCAGGTCCGTAGCCTGTACTGAACACAGGGCTTGGCGACTGCTCGCGTGCCAACAGAGAAGACTCTGCGTGCCCTCTCTGGCACACTTGCCATAGGTTCGCCATCCCTGCACTAGGGTTAACCCCTTTATTTTCTCTTTTTCCATTTGTTTTCCCATTATCCAGCGCTGCTACAATTTTTCTGAGTATTTAGAAACCACTTATTAATAACTTTAGATTTGTTCTACTACATTGTTATTCTAGCTGAGCATTTTGGCTTCCCAGCTCTCCACACTCCAGTCTATTCTACTTTCTCATCCCAAAATTCCTTCCCTCTCTCCCCAGAAGGGATAGTCTCTCTGTCCCATGGCTCCCTGTTCTCCTCTTTGAAGGCTTAGCATCCAAAAAGACAGTATAATACTGACTACACCAAGGAAAACGTAGGTACTTACATGCATAAGGTGTGTGATTGCATCTGGCTGTACTTTTTGGACATAATCATAACATGGCCAAACCACTTTCCTCTTTCCCTGTTGTGTGGAATCATCAACTTGATCTGTTTCTTCAGAAGCACTAAACTTTGATGGAATCATTGTCCAATCATAGGAAGGACCTGAAGCCAATGTCTCTTCCATATAGTATTCCCACTTTCTCAGGGTGGAGATATTGGCACTGGGCTTCAATGCCTAGTCAAAAAAGGGTAAATTATTTCTAAGTATATGGACTATATACGAGACATATGAAATAATTGACTAAATAGAAAATTCAAACCTCTGTTTCAACTGGAGAATACAAGTAGTTGAAGAAAACTGGACTCTTCTTGTGGATTCTCTCAATGTATTCCCAGATGCAAATTCCTTTCCTTGAGTGCTTATCGCTTTTGTCTTCAAACAGTGTACCTGGTAGAAAGAATAACGAGGCACTTTACTGCTACTGAATTTCACCATATTAACAGTATAAAGCTCTGAGTGTTGCTGATGGTGCGGGACAAGTTTGGGAGGTTGGATAAAGGTTCTGCGTTTGATTCATTTGTAGGAGAGTATCACAAGTAATAACTTTATTCCGTTGAACAGTACTTAAACAATAGCAGGTTAGAGTGACAACAATGTCAGTGGAGTACTAATAATTATAAAAAAGCTAATGCTTAATTAGGATTGAACTGTGTAAGGAAAAGTCATGGATCTGTAGGATGGTATTGGAAGATGACTTGATGATTTTAAAGGATTCTACTTGGGGGAAAAAAATAATAGCTCTGTACAGAGATGGCCCTGTACTGTCAAAGCAACGATACACAGAAGATATTAATATGGATCTTTGGGAATTATGGGTAGACTAACACAATACAGAGATGCATTTTATCTGCAAAACAGAAATTCAGGTCTAGTAAATTTCAGTTAAATGCAGATTATTTATTATGACACAACAATACTTTTATCTATATGGTGTGGTGCAATTCTAACCCCAAGCAATCTCTATTTACTAAACAGCTCCACAACAGAAATAAATATTGTACATTTCTTGGAAGACAGGAACATACAAAGCTTGTAGTAGGCTTAACCACTCACTGCCTAAGAATTCATTCTCAGAAACAATACAGTTGGTTCCCTTACAACATCCCTTATACGCGTGCATTGCTCCTCATAGCTTTGGAGTTCATTAACCTCGACTCTCCTAAACATTGCTTGTAATTATGGAGATGGTCGTGTTGTTGCAACGATTGCCTTAGCGATATCATGACCTGCGGAACAATGCAGTCTCATACCATGCTCTAATCTCTCATAGTCAGAGTCCAGCAGAAAGGTTTTAAAACGGTTGGAGACATGATGGTATGCCAAGAACTTCAGATAATATCGATTGAACTCAAATTCTGTTGGGTACTGATTTTGTATCTGTAGAGAGAAGGAAATGGGAGATTCCATCGTCACGAGAGGCTCATACTCTCAAGTCATGGAAATAAAATGCGATGACAAGATAATAAAGTCATATTGGCTACAATCAGTAAGACTATTTATTAAAACTGAACACAAAGCAGAAATACTTGCAGCCAAGGTTCAAAGAGTCTGTATATACACATCAGCACAGTAACGGTTTGCAGAGCACAGCTCATTATAAGGATGGTCAAACTGATAAGGGCTTGTCAGATTTAACCAATTAAGTTTTGTTGGAAGGAACAGAATATACAACAGCCGCTATACAATTACATTTTAAAAAAAAAACAAAAAACAAAAACTATCACTAATTAAAGAGTGGATTTAAAAAAATAATTAATGCTTCCTGGGGACGTTGTACTCAGATTTGTAAATTAGATTGTTTCATTGCCGATCATGGGAACAGTTTAATCTGTTCCCCCTTTAACTGTTTCTCAGTTTTTAGTTGGGATAAACCTGTATCCTAAAGTTATCCTCCCGAGCTTTCTACTGTACATTAAGGTAATACTCTATCATCAACATCAAGGTACTGGAGAAGATAACAGGTATGGGAACTAAGGATGGACAGTTGTGGCTAGAATATTCATGTTTTTGTATAAATTCACTCTTCTACTCTACGTCATCAAATCAAGAACTAATAAACTCACCACTACCAATTATATTCACTTATATTGTCTGGGATGATCTGGTTTATATTTATATGAAGATAATGAGAAAGAACCTGCTAATAACTTAACATTTGCTCATTACGGTGATCTACATCTCTCCATAAAAAGCATAACCCTCGATCTTAAAAGGAACCAGTATTTTGGGTGCTTAATTAGTGGGTCCAACATATCACTTTAGACTTCGAGCTAGCAGGAACCAAACAGCCTGACAAGGCATCTGAGGGTTTGCATTCGTATAAAATATGTGGGTTAATATATGCCAAGAAAAAAAGGTATACAGTATTTGTTAATTACATCATTCGCATATTGTGCCCCAGATGTTTGTCTTTTAATACAAAACAGTTTGGAACCACTAATTCAGCTGACACCTGGGAAATTTGGCATAAACAAGTTTTTATAAGATGTTCTACTCTAGAAATAACTTGTGTTGTACGGACTATAACAACGGAAGTTACAGGGGCACTAGTTTAATGCATGCCCTGGGGGGCTCTGTATTAATGTGATTAATAATTTGGACACAGTGTTTTGTTTCACAGAAAACTGATATTGTGAAAGTGTGAAGTCATTTTTCCATTTGCTGGAGTGCTTGGGATTAACTTCTAATCCATGTACCAATGTCTGCTTTGTTATGAACTATTTTACTTTTATGGTGATGGGTTACACTGTGTACAGTTACCCAAAATCCCATGGTACATGACTAGATCTGGGAAGCTTATGACTTACAACCAGGGAAATGGCTGGTGTTTGGGCAGTTAAACACAAATTTAGCAATTACAAACAGCTGTAATGAAGAAGTAAAGGTAACTGAAAACATAACTTCTTCCAATGACCGTGTTTGATCCAGGCAATGTTTGTGAATGTACCAAGTCCGCTCTACCTTCAATTCCATACAGTAGCTGTGAATCTGTCCACTGTGACCACATTTCCAGATGACCTGATCATTTAGGCATTGGTTCAGACAGCTGGATTTGTCTGTGTTTAGTCCAAAAAAAAACTTCCACTTGGAGGAACACAAGTGGAAAGGGCCATAACACCAACCATACACTTTCCAGAATAGCTCCAATGCTTCAGCAAAATGCAACTTGCTTTTACTTTAACATACGTTAACTATCAGTCTGTTGGACTGTGGGTCACGTATATAATGCCACCACAATGGCAGGGGTTTAACATGTTAAAGACTTTGAAATCAGCATGTTGATATGGAAACAAAAAAACCACATCGACCGAAATGGGATGTTTTATGTTTCTGGTGTTACTGGTCCTTTGATGTAATATCTCTGTATAATGAAGCTCACTTTTTATTTCTTCTTAGAATGTAGTTTCTCAAATCCACTCTTAAAGTACTCAAAAATAGGTCAAGATTAAAGTAATCATGAACAGGTGAGTCTATCAGTTGAGTACTTTCCCTACTTGTTGAACAAGTGAGATCCTCAAAATGCCACCTGTTGGAATATTTGTGCACCAGAGTGGATTCTGCCTTAGAGTAGAACAACTTAGATGAATGTTGTAGACTTACTTTCAACTAAACCTTGTAAACAAAACTTGCTAATCACTTCGTGTTCCTCTATAGAAATAAAGATAATATAACAAAATTTGTTTGGTTCGCTCCAATTTTTTACTCTTAAATAAGCAGTACAGTGTAAGTGGTTAAGTGAGTGCACATGGCACCCCAACAGTAGACTGCTGGTTTTTCATGGCAAGTCTTGGTAACACCATGAAATAAATAAGAGACTTGTAGATAAGTTAGTTTAGTTATTAACACGTCTTCTAGAAAAAGCTATGGAAATACAAGTGTTGAGAAAATGCAAGGGTCTGGTTTTGAAGACCATTTTCCCTACAGGAATCCACATCTTACGGACAGAAAGATGAATATAAAATTCAAACTAACCTGATGTACACAGTCGAGAAATTGCAAGAAGATGGGTACAAATCCAGTGCCCTGACTGCTGAGGGACAGATTACTACGTTGGCTGAATTTGTGGCCAAAAGAAAGCCATTCCTTTTCAATCAGCATTCGGAAACCTTCCAGGGTCCTGTAGAAGGAATCTCCAAGGATTTGCACCAGAGACACAACCTACAGCAAAATAAACGGCTTCTTCCATAAAATGACTAATTATTGCAATTCTGCATCACCACTGGACAGTATAAATATATTCCATGCAGAGACTGAATAGAGAAAACATTTTTACTTGATTTTTGGTACAGACAACACAGAGGGCCTTATTGAATAAAGGACAAATAGTTGAGTAGAGTTGTGAATTTGCATCTATTCTCCACTTCCCCATGTTCGCTTATTGACGAAGTTCTGCGATGTGGTGAATACGTGACCAATTAGGCCAACTACGATAGTCATAATCTTACAAAGTACTTAGGTTTTACTTTATGTGCACGTGTGCTTCTACTATTAAATAAGCAGTGGAGCGTGTCTAAGGAACAAATGTAACTGGGAGTAATGCTCCGAACTTATCCGTTTCACATTGCCACTTCAGAGTGCCCAATTGTGGGGGGTTGATGGCAAAGCTCAGCATTCTACTTCCATCTAACTGACTAAACCACAAGCAAGCGCCGCTGTCCACTTGTTCAGCAAGTCTATTTGCCGCTTAGACAATAATGAAAAGTGAATTTGCGACTATTTTGCAGATGCGACTCGAATTGTAGCAATGCAAATTCAACAGGTGAATTTAGTCAATCAGCCCCTTAATTTCATGTGACAGTTTTCACACATGCTCTGTAGAAGCCAGTGCCCAGGACACCAGCTTCCTCAGCAGGGGGTGGGGCTGAATTGCTACAATGGCTGCCATGTTCTTGTGCAATAATGCATGCAGCAGAAATAATCAAGTAAGTGACTTGGAGGGGAAAGACTGTGGGTTTCTTGTGTTGTTGACATGAAGACTAAATGAACAAATGTCATTGATTAGAAGACTCTGGTTCTTCTTTACCATAGTTTACATAATAATAATTTATAATATATCACAACACTGAACTGATCTTTGCGATGTACTTTAAATAATATTTCCATATAAGAACCATTTTCTGCACTTGGGTAGGTGTGTTACCCTGAGTTATTTTGTGATAAACTCACTGGGCTTCACTGATGAAAACAATGTTTTAGTTACAGTCCCATAGCCTGCTGCAATTGTACATTTTACTTCACTGACACATTCATTAAACGCTAAACTTTTCCACTCTAGCCATATTCACTCTCTTTATTACCTGGGTAGTAATATCCCATCCATCTTCTAAGCAAATCAGGACAGAGGAGCCACTCTCCATTAACTCTGATACAATGACAGACAGCTGGATTACTCTGTGAATCTGTGAAAGGAAGCCCCAGACGTTAGAGTGTTGCACACGCCTTTCCTAAGATGCTCAGAAACTGGTCTTGGTTTTAGTTATGTTTTCCCCTAATCTCATGAACATCTAACTAGGAATTTGATCTTCCGTCCACTGGAGTATGAAATGTGCTTCTACATTTCTAATAAAAATGTTATTATTCATTGCTGGACTCACCATCTCAGCAGCCGGACAGGAGGGAAGGGGTATGGATGGAATAAATGATGAATTTAAAAGGTAAAAATTGTCTCCGATTACTAAAGGAAATGTTAAATTTAGGGTCAACTGCCCCTTGGGAACATCAAAACATAATTGTGCATACAAATTACTTGAAAATAGATTAAATGTTGGTCAGTGTAGACTATTCTTTGCATCTACAGTACAGTACAATTAATCCTGCCAAGATGCTTTTAGAGGTCAACAAAAGCGTGGGTTAGTTGCTTTTTGAAGAGCCACTGATGCAAGTTTCAGGGCCTATTACCTGAAGGAGCCATTCTGACTCCCCTAGAGCCTTCAGGAATGTTGACTCGGAGTCTGACGGGACGCTGCTTGGAACACAAGCTCTCATCAGCTTTTTGAAACTGGCCTTCACTTGCCGTACATCACCAAACTCAACGGGAACAAACTCACAATTCAAGGCAAAGTCAGACTTGAATCCCTGAAAAGAAAGAACAAGATTTTATTAAGCTTTACATGATATACAAACAGCACATTTATAGTTAAAATAAAACCTTCTGCTAGCTATAGAACAGATTAATCTGAACATAGAAATATCCAAAATAAATAACATTTACACATACTACAAAGATCCCAAACTGCTGACATGTTTTATACTTACAAACAATGCAATTTAGAATTGCGATTTGCCGTCCCTTTTATATAAATGCAGAGAAGCTTATCATTGTCCAGTTATTCTGCAGGATCAGCTATGAAGACAGTCAATCATCTTTCCTGGGGAGACCACTTTAATTCCTAATCAAATGCACATGTGCTCTCTCAATTCCCCACTTCATTTCCCTGGTTTCATTGGTCCCAAGTTACAAGTCACAAACAGACCTTCATTCATCCACGAAGGAAAAGGAAGAACTATGCCTTTATTACTATTTATCGACGGACGATCCCGAGCACCAATAAGATGGGGGATATAGTAACTTAAAATTACTACGGCAACAGGAAGAGATAAAGCTGTGCAATCTTTAGAAGACTAATCATTCACAGAAACTCCGAGTCACCAGGGATATAACAGTCCAGGTATCAAGCTTTTGTTATGAAATTCTAAAATTTGCCAAGAGCTTTAAACCAGGTGCTCCATTAATCGCTACAGTTGTACTGCCTTTTTCTTTCTTGCGCAGGCTGATACAGTTCCCCACAGAGCGCACGACTCTAAAAATTTAGTATTGGAGGGGGGTGCATAAAACACAATGTACCATGGGAGCATCTTTACTTCCATTCGCAGGTCAATTGGCCATTAAAGGCTTGCTCCCAACACCGATCAACAACAAGCTCCGCAGTTCCAAAAGATATCTCCTAAAGATAGGTTCTGACAACAATGCTCGCACATTTAAAAGGCGTAAAGACACGCCTCTTTTGTGACAGAACGTCTGCAGAGAGAAGGCGCGACCCTGGATAAACTGGGAGGTGTTCAGACAGATTATGTAATGACAGGAGAGACACATAAACTGAATTAGACTGCCTGGAAACCTAAGAGCGCTTTGGCGCTCCTTCCATACAGAACAAAGCTCCAGATTACAACGATACACAGCCTGACAGCTGACAATATATACATATAAATAAAAGTTAGGATAGAGTGGTTGCGTTAGTCCAGAGATGCAAAAAAAAGTTGAGTTTTGTGATATTCGTTGTAATCTTTTTTTACTGGACTAACAGTTTAGTTCGACAAGCTTTGGAGAGATCTGTCCTCCCTTCATCAGGTTGCAAGCAATACTTTCTCTCTATCTATATATGCGACTGCTTGAATTCCTAGTTTCCTATTTACAAAAACAAACTAGTAACCTTCTCCAGCAACTAATCACCCCAATTGGGAACTGCTGACTGGACAGAGCTATGATGGCTTGACAAGGTAGGTAGAGGGGTATAGTTATAGCCCTGCACTTGAACTGAACATTAAACATGTAATTTTTATGAAAACTGTGCTCTTTTAAACTTTAAGAGTCCAACGTTTCCAATTTGGGAACATGTATTAAATAATAAATTAATAATGTAATAATATAATAAATTATTTAATACATGTTCCCAAATTGGGAACGTTAGACTCTTAAAGGTTAAATCTGTATGTGAAATTAAAAAATACCTCGCTGATGCAACTTCTTACAGAATATACTTTGGAAAATAAATATTTATTCCTCTGTCTCTGAAAGGGAATAGGCGAACAGTCTCTAGTGACCATATTAATATTACTTCAATGGGGGCATGCAAAGATGCACAGTCGAGTTGAGAAGGGGCATTTTGAGAGATGGGTGGAAACCTGCATGGCATCCAAGCTATTGGGCTGTATAGTACACCCTGTGCCATTGTACAAGGTGCAAAGCATTAGGGGTGTTATTTAAGAACCAGACTAAGTTTACTTTGTTTTAAATGAAGTCCTGGATCATGTCATAGGTTCAGATGAACAACAATAAGCAGTCCTGCAAAAAAAAGTTTCTAAAAGATTTTCTCTATATTAAACTTGTATTAAGAAACTCTAAACAATTGTCACATTAACTGGAATCCAACTGACAGTGATAAACAGGCACATCTCAGATTCAAAGATCCCTTAAATCACGATCAATCAGGGATCTGATTGGAGAAGCTGTAATGTCAATCATTATTTAGCTCCACCCACCCAACTTGGGAAAGAATAGTCAGGCTGACAGAGAAGATGACAGAGAGAAACGCTGTATAAGTGGTACATTTATTTAATACATTTATATTTACAAAAATGTTTATTTCATTAGTAGAACCTAAATTAGTATTCAAGTTTTGAGGTGACGGGTGCACTTACAAATCTGACATAATAAAATATAAGTTAAACACAGGCCATAAGGGACCTGTAAGGTTTCGCTTGGAGAACGGGAGATATATAGGAGAATGGGAGATATCTAGGAGAACACAGAATGGGAGATATATAGAAGAACGGGAGATATCTAGGAGGATGGAGAACGGGAGATATCTAGGAGGATGGAGAACGGGAGATATCTAGGAGAATGGGAGATATCTAGGAGAACGGGAGATATCTAGGAGAATGGGAGATATCTAGGAGAACGGGAGATATCTAGGAGAACGGGAGATATCTAGGAGTTTAGACAAATAACCTTGCAGAAAGGATTTTTGATGGAGAAACGACTGCTGGATTACTTGGAATACTACCAAACATTAAAAAGAACCAGGACACACACCCTCACAAAGACCAGGCCCTGTACGTGTCGCACAAATATGCAAGTGTGATTAAGGAAATGGGTCGTGGGATTATCAAACTGTGTGTTTAAATGGAGTGCAGCGTGTGAACTCAGTGAAAATATTCAGCAGTAATTTAGAATGTTTGGTGATTAGGGTTTAACAAGTATAAACAAAGGCAAATGCCCAAGAACATTAACAAAAAACTGTCCGTTTTAGCATGAAAGCACATTAACGTTAAATAGAATGATCAGCCGAATTTGCATGGTTTTCATTATTACACTTAACGTCTTAACAGTTCCACATTTATACACACACCAAAAGAGAGGATTATAATTATACACAACTTACGACTAGAATTAGGCTGGCCCTTCTACCCAGAAAGGGGTAATGTATGCATGCATTAAGGCAAATAACTCAGAAATTAATTAAAAAGTAAAAAATGAATATAATCCATATTCTACTGAAATTCTATTCACAGCTAGGAAACTTCACATACTGCAAACATCACAGGAATTCAATGATTTATGATTGAGTGTGTGTGTGGGGTGGAGCTTTGGTTGAGCATGCTCAGACATTAAGGTTGCCTGAGGCACAGGTTGGTAGAAGGTCTAAAAATAAAATAAAAGTAATTACAGAAAGTTTTCTATTCACTGCTTGCTCTGCCTGGGATGTAAAGACTGGTACCTGGAGCTAGGTTAATGAAAAAACACCCAAAGATTCATACAGTGTGCACTCACCCGCAATAACAACACCCAAAGATTCATA
>WMED01013650.1:0-14329 GCA_019650415.1 Pipa parva | reverse complement strand
TCTAGCAATTCTGTGGTTAGTTTAAAACTCAAATCGGATGATTTAATCACTTATTTTCTGTTAACAGGAACATCATGGCAGAAAACTATCCAGTACAGGGGTAAGTTTTATATCTTCTAAGGATGAAACCTTGACACACATTGACCCAGGTAGACACACACACAATAAATAATGGGAGAAGGAATTCTGTGGATGATTATACGATAATAGTAGATACAGGTCTATCTAGCAACATGTATCACTACAGCAGTGCATTTATGCTACTAAATCTAGAAATAGTATAGTGATTGTTGACATCATTGTATGATGCTATTTCACGTTTCAGGTGGAAGTGCTTTTAAAACATTAAGGGGGTTACTGACTAAAGTCAGAATTTTCACATAAAGGTGTGAAAGATGGTCGCATACTACCCAATAGACTGCTACTGACGTGGTCGCAACTTCATTATGGGAATCCCCCCGAAGTGATGAAAATTCACTTGAACAGTTGAATTCTCACTTTAATCAATGAGGCCCTTAAAGTCAGACACACAAACAGATGTTATAAGAGCAGTAAAATAGTATCTGTTAATACAAGCGGAGCTATTGATACATACAATACGCTGTTATTCTGGTTTACTTTCAGATCTACAGTCATTCTCCATACTAAACGACTTGAAATGTCCACTGAACAATCTGTACGGGAGAGGGACAAGCCTAAAAATAGACGCTATAGGAAAAGGCAGAGGAAATATGCACAAATAAAACGAGGTAAAGTGAAAAAATTCCCGATACCGCTGCTATGTAAGGCGCATCTACAAAATATGTACCTGATTAAAGCACAGCACATACAGTTAATGCTAGGGAATGTTTTGTTATATGTAGATATACTGTATTTATATAATGGTAAAATTTGACTGGTGCAGCGTTAACATTGCTCCTTGATTTAAACGCCGAATCGGGCGTCCAGCACATACATGATTTTATCTCCTGAAGAAGCCGCGATCTTACGTGGCAAAACACGTTGAGAGAACTTAGCTAATCCCTATATCGGACTTTTAAAGGACTCATCAGACAGTCCATTTTTATGCCTTAAAGCTCATATTTTATTTTTCATTTGTTATCATTAAAATACACTTTTTACCGCTTATTCAGTGGTGATCTCTTACTTCCACTCAGTCTGGGTTAATGAGACCAAGTCAAGGAGGCTGCAGAGATTTATTATATTACAGTGCTGATTTCTAAGCACTTTCTGGTAAGTGCACTACCTAAAGGGGGTTTCCTTGGTGGATCACAGCACTATTCGATTCATTTGGATATTCTACAAGATCTCCACATTGTGTTAAAGCACATTCATTCGGACTCACAGCGGTTTTCACCAGCACTATACGTGTTATATTTGTTGCACTAGTGTTGTACACAAATATATTGGCAACAATTCACTTCACTTTGTGTCACCCATTCATCAATTTAACAGTATCACACTAGGGTATTTTCCCTTTTGTGTTTTTTGCCAGTGCATCCACACATTTTTTCTCCAAAAGAAAAAGATCTCTTGTGTCAGCATAACTGGCTCGGCAGACTCAAAGCACATATGCTTTGAGTCTGCCCAGCCTAGAGGTGCGCGATCGCATGCGTGCGCACGCGATCACGTCATGAAGCCGGCTTGTCAATCAAGCAAGCCAGCTTCATAGTACAGCTTCCTCAACCCGACTTTCTGCTAGGCTGCTGATCACGTAGCATACTATGCTAGACTAAACAATGTCATTTTCTGGTGACGGGTACACTTTAAAGGTTTTCTCTTAGGGGCATGTGTGTCATTAACATATATCTCTGATGATTGGTTGACACTGATTTTAATATTATACTCTCTGTTTGCTTTAACTCACCTCTGTGTGTGGGTGCTACAATGTTGAAAGTGATAATAACCGTGGCAGTAAAATTACTTTTAAAATGTCAATATCTTTTTCTGACTAAAGATTAATTAATTAAGGAGGATATTTATTAGAGGACTTTTTGACATTGTGGAAAATCATGCTTTAGCGGACACCCATGTAGGTTTACCCTAAATGTTATTGTATTGGGGTTTTTTTAATGGAAGATAATTTAAGTACACTAAGTAGCCAATAAAACAGAATGATTATCAGTGCGGTGGATCAGTGGTTGGCACTGCTGCCCAGCAGCGCTGGGTCCTGGGGTCACCTCTACCCTGGACTTCATCTGCATGGAGTTTGTATGTTCTTCCTGCACTTGCGTGGGTTTCCTTCCACAATCCAAAAACATACATCTCTATGTGTGACTGAATCTGGAAACTAGATTGTAAGCTCCACAGGGCAGGGATTAAAGTGAATTATGAATCTCTGTAAAGCACTGCAGCGCTATATAAATGAATAAATACAAAAAGAAATAATTCAGATAAATGTTCCTCCATCTCTAACATAAAGTCATTTTTCTTCATCAGGTGGCAAAGCAATTAGTGCCAGTTTTCTAATGGTTCTGGGTTTTAGTTCGAGCTGTGTTTCCCAGGAAATAGGTGAGTATATGAAACAACTGTATATATACTGTGTCTCTGTCGGATTGGACCGAGACCTTTCTGAAGCGATGACAGTACATATAAAGGGGTTGTTCACCTTGCAATTAATTTTACTAATTTTCAACAGTTTGTCTTTTTCATATTTTTTACAACTATAATAGTGTTACATTATTATTAATATTATTATATAACTATTAATATGAAATATCTTTTTTGTTTGTTTTAAACCTTTCCATTGGTAAGGGAAACGACCCACGGCAACCAGAAAAGGAATTAATCTGAGGTTGGATTATTTTAGTTTTTACTGAACCCTCTGGTTCAGGCCTTGTGTTATCGTTCTTCCAGTCTGTACTTAATTCAGTGGATGGTTGCTAGGTTAATGCACAGTAGCCTACAAAAAATCCATACGAATGCAATTGAAAAAGTTTTAAACAAAAGGTCAAATAATTGTTGTGAACTGTCATAGGCCCTTATTCACCAATGTGCGAAGTGAGCCGCGTAGTGTTCGACTCACTTCGCACATTGGGTTATGCGCGTGCTGATGTCCTGTGCGCGGACATCAGCACGCGCATTAAAGGGATTCCCCTCCCGGCGAGAGCACTCGAGTCTCCTCGCCGGGAGGGGAATCCCTTTAATGCGCATGCTGGTGTCCGCGCACAGGACATCAGCATGCGCATAATACAATGTGCGAAGTGAATCGAACACATCGCGGTTCACTTCGCACATTGGTGAATAAGGGCCATAGAATACTACATCCTCTTTAGAGGAAAAATAGAAGTGGGGGTAATTTATGAAGGTCATTTCAACTTATTTGCTGCAATTCAATATATTTCTCAACCTTTTGCCGCATTATATCTTTTTTTTTTCCCTTTTCGCCACATTTTCAATTTCCCTCAATTTATGTAATGCTGAATACAATGTATCGATATCAAAAAAGATCGATTCCTATAAACCAGGCAAACGCTTTTCAGAGAAAAAAAAAGGTCTGACGGGGATTAATAAATATTAATATCGGCGATACTGATATTTTTGACCTAATTAAAGGTATATTGATATATCGGGACAGAACTTTGATAATTTTTATAAATATCCCCCCATTTGGGGAGCACTAACAAACAAATCATTTGGGTAACTGGAAATATTATTAACTGTTCTTAGGAACCTCATTTTTAAAATGAACAATGTCATGAACCAACAAGTGATGCAAGAGACTAGATCAGTGATGCCCAACCTTTTTTAGCCTGGGGGGGGGCCATATAAATTTGTGACCCGCGTGTCTCGGGCTGCTTCAAAGTCGCGACTGTGACAAATTATAAAGTAACAGCTGCGACAATTTCCATAGTAAAGTTGCAACTGCGACAATATTCTCATAAAGACGCAACAGTAACAGCCTATCGCGACTTTCTTTATCTGGCAAATTCACACTTATACGCAACAATTCAGAATTTGGGCTGCGGGCAGTATAGCACTGTGTTGTGGGCCCTAGGTTGGGCATCACTGGACTAGATCATGCAATAGGCTGGGATGAAATTTTCATGGATACCATTTGGCTCCTTGATAAAAGTAGAGCAGTATTATCTTAATACTACAGGATATTAAACGTGACTGCCAGTTATTCCAGAAGTGTATCTATTCCTTAATGTATTTTTGCAGCAGGATTATTCCCGGTGTCGCAAAGACACAATTAACTGTTAACGGTTAGCTGATCATTAAAATTGGTTTAACCTCATGCACTGGATTAACCAGGCACCAGATATTAATTTAATTAATCTCTGTGGATTAGATGGAATGCACTGCTGAATTTGCTGTTACATTTTAATAACAGGCTATGCAAAACAGATGTGGAAAGTAATATAATTTCTAATATTTTTAAAATATTCTTGGGAAATTTCCAACATCTTGTTAAATCCAAACCCTGACAAACTGAGACTGCGGTTGCCACATAATATAAGAAAGGAATAAATCCAGAGGAAATATATTAATGTTCAAAGCGTCTTATGACTTTTGCATTATTAAGTGCTTCCCCCACTAGTTAAATCCTCAGTGCCCTGGGCTAGCTTGTTCTAGCATAGACCATTGCTTGGTGGAATGGACTGGTGACATCCAACTATGAATGCAGCAAATGGTAAAATCAGAGGTTCTTTAAATGAAATAGCAAACAGTTTATAATTGTATAGTAAGATAATATAGACTCCTGCGGGGGATAGCTCTTCTTGATTTAGGAAGCATAGAAGACATTCTCCGGCCTCTTTAGCAAGCTTCTGAGTTTCTTAATCCCAAATTGCTGAGTAACTCCAACTGACTAGACCCTCCACTACCATATTAAATCCCCGAACTCGGAGACATGAGACACAAAGGACTACTATCACTTTAGGTAGCTCAATGAGCTACTCATATTCACTATGGTTCTTTCTTCTTCTTTCCATACAGGATTTTGTGAAGTCACAATCCCAGTTGGTGATCCTCCCATAGTCCTTTTAAATCACATGTCTGGGACTTTCATGTTTGATGTAATGAACATATGTCCACAGTTAATGAATGTTTTTGATAATTACACTGCGTGTTTTGCCAACAATCATTCTCTTCTAATACGTGGCCCACAATGCAAGACTGGAGAATGTCGATCATTATGGGTAGAATGTGGAAAGGACAAGATGGCGGAATCTATCAAAGTGGATTTTCCTATAGGTAAGGCATTTATCTGCCCTTTGTTGCACTAGTGAATACAGTAAATTACATCTGTCGATAGTAAACCTTTCCTGCTTTTATTTCAGACTGCAACAATTACCAGGAGAGACCTACTGACCACAGTAAACTACAGGCTTCAGAGAACATTCCACTTACTGACTCTGCTTATCCAGGTTTCAAACATTTCTCTTTTAACTTCGTCATTTTATTCATCATAAAGAGCAAAAATGCCCAAAGTAGAGTTGACCAAGAAATGTAAAGAAAAAAAACATGGTTTTTGTGGGGGCAGTACATCAACTGGGGACATGTTTTCCCAGATCCAGTAGAAACCAATTGGGTGTTTGCTTTTATTATTTTAACTACACTCGGCAAGTGAGATACAGCTTGGATTCTCTGGAAGTTGAGTAAACTCTGTCCTTGGTAATAGATTTCTTTATCTAAAATACCTCTGATCAAAGATAGCCAGCTAATCAATTAAAATAGAAACATCTCTATTCAAAAATAAAAATCTGTTTTGTCACTTTATACATCCCATACAATCCCCTTTTACTTGGCCAGCTAATCATTCATCCCACCTGTTTTGAGCCCTTGTTGTCTGGTTCCAAAAAGATGTTCTGTGTGAGTAGAATGACTTCTTTTGGGCTGTGATTCTGCCACACACATGACCCAGGTTTCAGAGGAATCTCCAGAAAAGCCATAAAACTTTAAAAAAATTACCAAAATCATATTTTATTCATCCTAAAGATTCTAAATGTGCACAAGACAATCTAGATTGCAGTTTGTTCAATAATCTGTGCATTTACATATCAATCCCTGCTTCTTGGATATCTGTATCTGTCCGCTATTTCCTTCCTGCGTTATACATGTATAAACTATTTATTTCTATGGGTCAACATAGGTTGGAGGGGTGTTACTAGACCTAAAAATCTCAAGAAAGGTGCCCCAAGCTGAAATGAAAATAGTTCTTTGTAAGGGCCTCTGGAGGCTTACAATATATATATGTATTGTGTATATTTTTATTTATAAAGCACCACTGGGGTTATGCAGCGCTGTACAATGTAACAAAGCAATTATATAGACTGCATTATAACTGTTCAGAATACAGAAGAGGAGCCGGAGGTCACCATTTTGAATATATGGGTGTGTGGGTTTGTGCCTGGGACTCATGGGAATGTAACATAAATCCAAACAAGTAGAATTAATGCTGTTGAAATGTTAATGCAAAGTATGGTATGTGTGTATTGAGTATTATAAGTTCACCATATATTGTGTGTACAGTGATACCTTGGTTCTCAACCACAATTCGTTCTGGAAGTGCGGTTGAGAACCAAATTTGGTTGAGAACCAAAACAATTTATCCCATAAGAAATCCAATCGCAGATTGACTTGTATTGATGCTGCGAATGCCATTCTGCTCATCTCGGGTGTTTGAGTTCCAAATATTTGTTCAGATTCCAAGACAAAATTTTCTCGAATTTCGTGGTTGAAAACCAATTTGTTTGAAATCCAAGTCGTTTGAAAACCGAGGTACCACTGTACTTGCAATGTCTACCAAGGCTTACTGTAACACTGGCACAGGCTTACATTGGTATTGTAACTCACAGAAACCAACGAACCAATGATTAGCATGAATCAGATCGTTACAGTTGGAGTAATTTAACAAAGTATCTGATTGGTCTGTTCTATGTGTCTAATACTGAAATGATACCCTAATTGAGCAATCTACAGTATTTATGTGATTATCCGCAGTAATATCAAATGATCTGCTTGATTCTAATAGGTATAACAGTGCATGATCCAGAAAGCTTATTCTAACAAGTGCTATTTTTCACTTTCCATTTCTATAGATCCACATCCAAACCCTTATCTTCCAACATTGGGAGTGTTTGGAGTTATGTGTGTTCCCTGTTCACTCTTTGGCTTTTTATATTATCACGACAGGTAAACATATTAGCACTGATATAGATTAGATTAGGCTAATTATCTACCCATAATACTTACTCTTTCCTTTTGCCTTAGGGCTTACATACTAATCTTTAGTTACATGTCCGTGGGCTATAGAGCTTACAATCTAAACTTCATTTTTTTTATTGATGTTGTTTACTTATATTCTAATTAATATCTGACCCCTTTTATTCATTTTTCAGTTTGTTGAAAGCACAATATCGCATTTCATTCATCAGCGCCATTTGTTGGCTAAACTGAACATGGAATTTTCCAATTCTTCCAGCCTCTTTTGATACAGATCATGGTGTAAAAGAAATTCTTTATATTGTGACCTGGTGACCTTTTTTGGCTGAGAGAGCCATATACTGTACATGTGGCTCTGCCCAGCCCGTTTAGAATTCGGAGCTGCTGACGTCATATGTGACATCATATAGGTGATGTCAGCGGCTCTGGATTGACAAGCAACCCGAAAGTACTGCGAGAGCTTTGTCTCTACAGCGCTTGCCAGCGATTAGCCGGCAGACTGTAATGAGCGGTGCATGCATGTGAGCACTTCTAGTTACAGTCAAAGAGTCAGATGCAGCCATCAAAAGAACCACATCTGGCTCGAGAGCCGGAGGTTGCCGACCCCTGTTATAGATCATTTAAAGTAATAAGAAATGTATCTAAAGTCATCCCCTCCCCATAACTGATTCCACTTCTCGCTCAGCCTCACTTCAGAAATAATAAACCGGTGATTTTTTTTGAAACTATAACATTTCTCGCTTCATTTTCTAGATATCGCAGAAATCTGCTTTCTTCAGTGTTGATTCCAGGTCCAAGACGAGCATAGAGGAAGAGGTGGACTGACCCTTGAGCAGATGTACCTTTGCTGCAAGTAGCCATTGTCAAGTGCACAAGATGAATGAGAAAATGATCAACTGTATCAAGTTAAAGTCTGATTAACAGAATGTGTTACTTGTTTATTTAAATATATGTCTTTATGTCAGGGGAAACAGTACTTCTCTGTGGCAGAGAATTGCCAAAACCAGGATCTAATCTAATAAGGGAAATAATTATATAAAGAAATGTATCCCATTGTTTGTGGGATAAATCTGTATTTTTCATTAACTTTAAAGTGTTAAAAAGTACTGAGATCTGCATCCCCCAAGCAGCTTAATGTAACAGGTTGACCACTAAATATCAATTCTTATTCTCTAATTCAAATCTTATGCTTTATTAGTGCCCTAACATCAACAAAATCCCATCTGGATTAGCATGGCATTTTGTGAAATGCACCACTAAAAATCTTATATTTGAAGTTAAATTATTGAACTTTATTGCTTTCTATAACAGACCCCACCTCAGTCCCACTGGTTTCTATGGTGATTTAGATAATACATAACCAGGAAGTGTTGCCCTAAAGCCTGACTTTTAAAGCTAAATATCTTACTTTTATAGACACAATATATAATGACTGGAAGAACAGATTGAATATATAGTCACTATAAATGCATTTGAGGCATTTTTTTTTTATTTCTTGGTGTTACTGTGCTTTTAAGAGAAGATTGATATTATCTGTACTGTGGTGGACACATGACTGTTAATATTTTATATATATATATATATCTTATTATTATTATATAGTTTATTTGGCTACGTTTTCCTATCGAAGTGAGCTGAAAATTTATATTGTTGGACCCTGTGGTCGTGAAGTGACAGAATTACAGTAAAAAATATTTAAGTTATTTAAGAGTGAAACTCCATTTTATTGCCTCTCCCCAATCTCTTTTAGGCTACTGTGACCGAGCTAATGTCAGCTACCCAGGTCCATGCACACAACGACCACATGCCTTGGCATTGCATTATGGGATTAAACATGTGTCATTGTTGTCCATCTCTCTTATTCTCCATCACATTTTATTTCTGTTATTTTAAGAAAGGGTAAAATCTATGGGTAGAGAGATCTAGGGGGAAAATGAAACAATGAAACATTCAGGTAACCTTAGCATATTAAGTAAATGATCCTTATTCAATGTAACACGGTGAATTGTCTCATAAATTGAGAAATTACACCAACCGAGTATTTACACAGCCCCTTGTATGCCTCACCGATGTGAGTAGTCCCTATATGTCGAAGTAGTAATTTGCCAAGGTGTACTTGGGTAAATAAGTAGATTTGTCTTCCCGAAAAGAGTGGTGATTTGGGGGGGGGGAGGTGAATTTTTATGTCTAAACACCTGTTAATATTCAGCTGATATTTTACATTTTTTGTGGTCCAATAGCTAATAATTGTCTCCCATTATCAGCAATACAAATATAATAGAGATATGGGAAAAGTGCATTATACAGTACAACTATAATATCACAAGGATACAACACTTTAAAATGGGCAAAATGTATTAAAATCGGTAAATTAATGATATTGCGATATCGATATTTCAGCCATTCTGCCATTGAAATCAATGGTTCGGCTGAAATTTGATTTCATGATATCGAAATAATAACAGATAGTGGATATAATAACAGATAATAACAGATAGTGGATATCATAACAGATGGTGGATATCATAACAGATGGTGGATATCATAACAAATAGTGGATATAATAACAGATAATAACAAATAGTGGATATAATAACAAATAATAACAAATAGTGGATATAATAACAGATAGTGGATATAATAACAGATAGTGGATATCATAACAGATGGTGGATATCATAACAAATAGTGGATATAATAACAAATAATAACAAATAGTGGATATAATAACAAATAATAACAGATAGTGGATATAATAACAGATGGTGGATATAATAACAAATAGTGGATATAATAACAAATAATAACAAATAGTGGATATAATAACAAATAATAACAAATAGTGGATATAATAACAGATAGTGGATATAATAACAAATAATAACAGATAGTGGATATAATAACAGATAGTGGATATAATAACAAATAATAACAAATAGTGGATATAATAACAGATAGTGGATATAATAACAGATAGTGGATATCATAACAGATAGTGGATATCATAACAGATAGTGGATATAGGCCCTTATTCACCATAGTGCGAAGTGAGCCGCGAAGTGTTTGACTCACTTCGTACTATGGTGAATAAGGGCCATAATAACAAATAGTGGTTATATGTACAGCTGAGTTTACTACACCATCAGCAAATTGATGCAAATTCATTTTGCTGTGAAGATTCAAGGGGGTAATTCAGCATAGTCCTAACTTACCCTCCGATCCTTCAACTCTGCTCGCACAGATTGTTACGTGTTTGCCGAGTCCTGCATGTGGACATCAGCGAATGCTTTAAAGGGATTCCAGTCTCACGAGGCGACTCGAGTTGAGCCTTGCGAGCCTCGTCGAGACTGGAATCCCTTTAAAGCGTTCACTGATCTCCGCGTGCAGGACATCAGCCAGCGCATAACAGCCTCTGCGAGCAGAGGCAAAGGATCGGAGGGTAAGGTCGGTCTATGCTGAATTACCCCCTCACTCTTTAATAAATAGGCATCCGAGAGAGATGGACAACATTGATGGACATGTAAATGGGAAATGTGTGCTTTTTCAGATTTGTTGATAAATAATTGTCAAGACACAAGCTTTATGGACTTTACTCTGAATTCCTGCGTCTATGGGGGTTATTCACTAAGGTGCGAATTCGATTATCGAATTTGAAAACGGCGGATTCCCATAGTAAATCTGCTACAATTTCCCCATTTTAAAGTCGCGACAATTTTTTAAAGTTAAGATTGTGACAATTTTCCCATAATAAAGTCACGACTGCGACAATATTCTCATTATAAAGACGTGACTGCGACAGTATCAGTCTATTATGACTCTCTTTATCTGGCGAATTCGCACCTATACGCAACTACTTGGACTTTAGTGAATAACCCCCATATGTCCTAAACATTCCGTCAAAAACAAATCGATTCTTATTAAAAACAGCAGGTTTCTAATGAAGACCAGGGTTTATTTATTAACAGAGCTGCAAAAGAGCACAAATGGAACGATTCATATTTCCCAATAGTTTCCTTACAGGTAATGCACTTACAGGGGCAATTCACTTACAGAGGGGTCTAGTAACCTATAGCAACCAATCAGCAGTCAACATTCTCTGGTATAAGGAAGAAAGAATAATAAAAGAACTTCAGAATGGTTTCTATGGGTTACTAGACCTATGTAAAGTTTGCTCATTGCTGATGAATATCCCTGTTTAGACTACTCACCACTCAAAACACTCCATCTGTTGCAGTTGGAGTGAGAGTGTCACTTTAAATTGACAATTCTTCACCAGATGTGAAACTTTAAAAGTCAGTTATCACTTCAGTCATTAAAAACTGTAAAGCATCATGGGTATTGTACCCTACCAGTCATTGTTATTCCTGTTTTTTAGTCCCAAGATGCAGGGCAAGATGGTAACTGTACTTTGTATCCACAATAATATCCAGTATAAAGTCAGTCCTGAGTAATGACATTAGCTGTTGCTGTATTTATTAGTTGAGTACACAGGGTTGTGCAAGTTCTGTGTCAGACAGTCTAAGACAGGGGTCGGCAACCTATGGCTCTTTTGATGTCCACATCTGGCTCTTTGACTGTAACGAGCGGTGCTCACATGCAAGCACCACTCATTACAGTCTGCCGGCAAGTGCTGTAGAGAGAAAGCTAACGTCACCAGCTTCCGGGTTGCTAGGCAATCAGGAGCCGCTGACGTCACCACGATTCCAGATTTCTAGCCAATCCAGAGCCGTTGACGTCACCTATGTGACGTCAGCGGCTCCGGATTCAAAAGGGCTGAAAGTGCCGTACGTATATGGCTCTCTCAGCCCAAAAGGTTGCCGACCCCTGGTCTAAGATGTGAAACTGGAAAATCCCAGGAATTTAATTACTCCTAGAGAATAGCTTACATAGCATAGAGTTCAGTAAGAATTCTCTAGTGAGTAAGGGTAGCTGGGCAGCTTTGCCAACCAAGGAGGTAAACTGAGTGGGTAGTGTAGTTTGTTCCCTATCATTACTCAATGAGGCCTCCAACCGCTTTTTTAGCATACTCCTGTTTAGAAAGAGACTGCTGTTAAATATTAAAGTAAAGCCTGTAAGAACTGTTTAATTTTGAATTATTTTAATAAATAGTGTCTATTTTTTTTTTTTACAAGCTTCCTACACCAAGTATTTAATGTGGCTGGCCCTTTAAGCAACTTTCAGTATTGTGGATACTAGCACCGAACAAATGCTGTGTGTCTGATCAACTTCTTCAATATACAGTATTTTTTGTCCATATGATGTTTTATATGAGTTTTATAAATTGGGGATAATGAGACTCTACATATCTTCCGTTTATTGCATTAATTCATTGCACTAATTTCTCCAGCATTAAGCCGGCTGGCGCAATCAATTGCTACACAATTTCCTAAATTCCTATTGGCTCTTTGAGTTCCATTAACGCTTGTAGCAACTTGTTTCCTGGAAATTCTAAGCTTAAAGGGACAGGCCATTCTCCTGAAGATATCCTCCTGTCTATTTTTCTCAGTTCAGTAAAAGCTATTGCAATATACAGTATTTTACCCATTTCCATCATTTTTAACTTAAAAGACCTTACATTTAGAAGCTCCGTCTCTCTCTCTCACCTGCTTTCCTATTTCACAGCTCAGTCTGGAATTTTAAGCCAGGGAACTGAATGAAAGGTTTAAGGGCCTTATTGACTAAAGGTCATATAGTCACAGAAAGCTTTGAATTCACACCATTAACTCATGTTCACTTATTGCGCAAACTTTGCATTGTGGTGAATATGTGGCAAATTCAGGCGACTATGATAGTCACGATCTTAGGAAGCACGTCACAACACTTTGCATGTGCGAGGGCAGGTACTTCTACTATTGACTAAGCAGAGGAGTGTGTCAAAGGAGCGAATGTGACTGTGAACTGCTCCAAATTCACCTGTTTGACTTAACCACATCAGAGTGGCAAATTGGGGGGCTGATGGCAGGATTCCACATTCTACTTCTATATGACTACGCCACACAACTCATCCAACAGCGATAACCGCTGTCTGCTTGTTCGACAAGTCTATTCTCTGCTTAGTCAATAATGAGAAGTGAATTTGTAATTATTTTGACAATGCAACTTAAATTGTAATGAAGTGAATTCAACAGGTGAATTAACCCTTTAGTCAATCATCCCCTGAGAATTCTAAGTGACCAATCAGAAACTTGCAGTTGTGTGACCTCACAGAGTTACCGCCCACCTGCTTCTTTCTGATTCGTTTTTACAGAATTCTCAAGCCTGTGGATCAAGCCAGTAAAATGAGATTCCAAACTGATCAGCCGATGGGGAAGTATGTGGGAGACGGTGTCGGACTGGCAAGAGTTGTCCCACCGGAAATAATGGTAAAAAGCGGATCTGGTGAACAGTTTTCCGCGAGATTGAAATAGGAAAAGAATTAGTTTAAGTGTAGATGAATCTGTTTAGCTTAAGTAATACTGAAACGCATCAGGGCTGAAAAATTGTATCATAAAAAAAGTCAAAACTGTCAAACTGATTAAAACTTACAAAAATAAAAATGACAGGCATGAAATGCACTGAAAAACATTTAGCCCTTTGGACTTAATGATTCCCCTCCAAGGAGCTTGCAATCTAAAGTTTGGTGCAATCTAAAGTCAGCTGCTTATGAAACAAGAAGTGGTGAAAAATATAAAGAATTCCCAGAAACCCACCTTGACCCCTTTATGCCTTATTGTATTCATTTTTATTCCTGTTTATTAAGGGTAATAAATAAAAGAATTTGTTAATATCTGTCCTGTTGGAATAATAAATACTTTGTCTTTTTTTGGATATTTTTTATTAGCGCCTGTTTTTCTAGGGACTGAAGCAGGCTACATTGATTAACCTTTGTATGATTTTATTTACTTGTACACAATTGCTTTGCTCTATGCTCAATATTCTAATAAATATATTTGCTTACTTGTCGTTATGCCTACAGCATTTTTATTCTAAGCTTGTTATGAAAACCCTCAAACAATAAACTACTGTAACACTTCCATTACACAGTCTATTGCCAGCTGGACTGTTTAGAATATTCATTGCACCTGCTGCTGATTACACAGACACAATGCAATCTAGAGAAAATACCGTATATACTCGTGTATAAGTTGAGAAATTTAGGTAAAAAAAAGCATTTAAAATC
>WMED01013648.1:0-14332 GCA_019650415.1 Pipa parva | reverse complement strand
ACCACCGTTCTGTGCACTAGATTGATATCTACCTCACCATCACATCACAGCTGTGCACCTTCTACGAATTAAAGAATTTGCTTCATAAAAAAGCACTCAGTAGCATCAGCACTGGGCACATTATACAAGTCACACTTTATATTGTTTTAAACAATATCACACTAGGGGCATTGCCCTTGTTGTCATTTGTCTTTTCCAGCGCAACCAACAGTGCATCCCCAATCCGGGGATCCATTCTTCACAACGTAGCAGTATACCTGTTTGACAAATATAGCTGCATCAACAAGGAGAAGTGAATTTGCAACTATTTTGAAGATACAGAATGAATTTGACAGGTGCATTCATCCTTTAGTCAATAAAGCCCAACATTTTTTATCAGTTAAGACTAAACATTAGTAACAAGCAATACAATGGTTAGAGAAGACTTTATTGAATAGTGTCAGTGAGTTTAATATTTACGTTAATATCACAATCAAGTGAGTAAATGTAAGGTTAATTAATTTTATAAATGAAAGAGAGTTTAATTAGCATAATAACTTGCATTTGATCTGCATAACAATTCCATCCCTACTGCATGCTAAAATTTAAACCCTTGGCAAAAATGGGATAAAGGTAAAAATTATGTACGTGCTCCTAGATTTATTTCCTTGATAAGCTGAGCTACTATGCAAAATATATAATTCTACATCTTGGGAGTTTTTACAATGTCTCTCTTGTAAGATGTTTGACTTTTATTACAGCTCTATCAGCGATGTTACTTATGATAGCAGCATTTCAGCCAACAGAAATTAAATCAATGAGTCTCGTATTATTCATTTCAAAAGGTACCTCAGAGTCTAACTTATGCAATTTGCTGTTTTGAATAATCAATAGAACAATTAATGAAGATCAATTAAATGCCAAGCAGACACATTTCACGCAATAGTACAATTTGTCCTTGCTTTTGTCTTGAAAAACCCCCCGAAAAGGTTGTTTCAAATCCCAGTCCACTCTGAAAACATAATTGAAATACGTGTTTATTTGAAGAACTGTATGGATGCATAAGAAATTTTTTTTATTCAGTAAGAAGTAAAACACAACAAAGAACAGATGTAACATGGGGGATTTTGACATTTGATCACAATACAGTAAGAATTTCTGATGTATTACCATCATTGTATCCATAGGACTTCACTTTGCACAAGCTGTTAAATGAAAAAGTCAGTCCAGCTACATTTGTATATAGCACTTAATGTAATACTGTCATGTACAGACAAAACATAATCTTCAAAATAAATCTAGGATATTAGGGTTACAGTATCTAGCCAACTGAAAGTGCAGCATTATCTTGTTGGATAAATAAGTGAAAACAAATATTTGGGCTGCATACAAAATATCTTCATGATTTTGTGTATAATTACTTGTCACTCATTTCTATAGATTTTTAGATCAAACCTATTTATGAATTGTCCTAGAAAGCTCAAAAGAGAAACAAAAAATAACTGTGTGACTAACTTTCATCTACATGGTGAACAAGGCAAGAGAGTTAAAGAAAAATCAACTTTATTGATGGACCTAAAAGTACAGATGCTCAATGCATATTATGCCCTGTGATATCATATAACCAGAAGGTGAACTTGAACAGAGAATGTTGAAAAAGGGATGAATGGGTCTAAAGATAATAGTAATTTGTCATTGTAACATTTTCTTATAAGAAAAATGCTATAATACCTTTGGCAAAGATACCAGGTATCTATGTAGATGTAGGTATGAACAAAGAGAGTCTCTCAGTGATAACCCTCCATAGAACAGTGGCCTTTTGAAAAGATACCCATTACCATATAAATTATAAATATTATTAGATTCATTTCCTTTAAAAAAAGGTTAATTTGCATATATTTATAAGAGAACAGTTGCTTTTAAGAGGAACTATGCGTTAGCTTCATTACTTATTAAATTGATAAGACAAGTTACTGGAACAGTTAAACTTGCAGAATCAACTGCTTAATAAAGATACATTTAACAAATGTAGATGTAAATAACAGTATTAGCAGAATAAATAATGTAAAATTGATAGTAAATAGAGAAAACATAGCATTTTTATCTGACACATGGGAGAAACTTATAAAGGTCAACCTATTCGATTCATTTTGCCACTTCTTTCTATTTGCTTAACTTTTTTTATTTCATGGATTTATAAAGGGGTGATGAAAATTGCAGATTTTGAAAAAAAAATATTTTTATCAATTAATATTGATCCATCAAAATCTGTCCACTTTGCACTGTTTACAATGCATTTCCCCTTCTATTTCATTCTGATGTCAGTACTGACAGTATTTTTGTGGGAAAATGACAACATGTACTCCAAAGGGAATAACAGAGTTTCGTCAGTCTCAATCTGCCAAATAGTTTTTTGGTGAAAAAATTTGTTGGAACTTCTAATCTACAAAAGAGACAATATCAATATATAATTAATATTTCACCACCTTTACCAAATCAAAAACCCATGCAATATACAGGCTGAAGCAGATTACCTACTTCTCTCTCATTGTAAGCTTTATATCACTGCAGCTCTGAGAAAGATGAGGGTTATTCTCTAAAGTCTGAATTTGACTGTCAAATTCTCAAACAGTTGATTCCCATAGCAAATCCGCAACTGCACAATTCTCCCATTGTACAGTCACGACAATTTTTAAAGTTGCAGCCGTGACAATATTTCCATAGTAAGGTCACAACAGTGACATAATTCTCATTATAAAGACTTGACTGCAACAGTTACAGTCTATTGCATATGTCTTTAGCTGGCGAATTCACACCTTTACACAACAATTCAGACTTTAGAGAATAACCCCCATTGTCTCTTTTGGGATGCCTGCCATCAAGTTCCTAACTAACAGCTTTAATTAGCTGTCATTAACCACAAAGTAAATTGTAATGATTTTGGAAGTTGATAGTTATGTATTTAGTATTAGATAGGTATGTTGCAATATACCTGTATACCATTATAATAAGCATAAAAAAAAATGACTTAATAGGATTAGGGACCTAACTTTAAGTTCTGTGCTATATGAGTAACACATTATTTATTTATTCATTGTATTTTATTAATTGCATGAGTAATGCTCCTTCCACCACCGGCAAATGAGGATAATATAAGTATAGCGCACATGCACATTACCCACACACTTGCGCTCCATCTGTTCTATATGAGCAGCACATTATTTATTTTATTTTATTGATTATATTAATAATGCTCCTCCCACTACCGGCAAGTGAGGACAATATAAGCATAGCGCTGCACCAACCGTCCGTCCCACTTTGAGGAAGGGAGGATAGTGGAGTATTAGCGCACATGCGCATATGCACTCTGGACGCGTTCTGATGATGAGCTGATTTGCGAGTCATCTGAGTATCGAGTCTTTCTAAGCACCTCCCCATTACTCACGTCAACCACCTCTCCTATACTGGGAAGATAAGGATAATAAAAAAGTATGCATGTGCGGCCCAGACGCATATTAATGACGCACGTGACATGTGAGCAGTCTGAATGTCTGTGCAGCAACAAGGGAAATACTCGGTATGTTCTATAGATACCTTTTAGACTTGTGATGTGAATTAGTAATAAACCGCACTGTATTAACTAATATGAGACCACAACAAAATATGTCTCATACATATTCAGTATAGTTTAGAATGATTTTATTATTCATGTTACATGGATTAACTATTGGAAGTCCACAGACACTCCCCCCAAAAAGACTATTTTTGGTGCCATTTTAAGGCTACAAAGCACAGCATTATTACTCCTGAGGAAGCTGCCAACCCAGGGCGGTGAAACGCACGTAGAGTGAAGCTGTTTTTTCTTATGAAACACGCTGTTTTTAAAAGTTTTGTTTGTTAGTAGTATATCTTCTCTCCTTTTCGAAATTTGAAATAATAAAACGATATTATACTATTCCGGGATATTTGTTATTTCCACATGTCACGGTGGCTGCCATTATTGATGCTAAATTGATATATTTGGAGGATGCATCTCCTGGAATTATTTGTGGAAGCTTTGTGAAGATTCATCCTGAATGGTGGAGTTGTTGGATCTTTTCTTATATGCTTATACCCGTTGTAACTCTGGTGAGTCTTTCCACACTCAGAGTGGTTTAAACACAGTATCAGCACTGGGATTTCATATATTTCTTCAGAATTCATTCACCATAAGCACATATTTCTTTTTACAAGTTTGGTGATTTGGTCTTTTTATTTTTTTCATTTATAATTAAGATAAGGCACTATGTGCACATTTTTTGTGCTTCTCTCCTAGAGTTTTTTATCTTGAATCATCATTTGTGGGAAGTTGAACCATTGCCACTTTGAGAAGCTGCACACTTTGGACTTTATTTTTGGAACTGTTTCCTGGTTTATATTTTCAAGTGCTACAACCTCTTTTTTTATTTTTCCTTTAATAGGATTAGGGACCTAACTTTAAGTTCCTTTAAGAACACAATAAAATTTAAAGTGCTGCAATCTGACTCACCATTAAGAACTTAAGTACTCTTGAATCACATTGTTCCTGAACAATATCAGTACTATCAATTTATTAAGGGATTTAAAAAGCTTCTTTCTTTTTATTTGCCACCTAGTATTAAGACCACTGAGCATTAAAATGACCAATTTAGCATGTCATCACTGATATTTTAGAATAGTTAAAGTAATAAAAGAAAAAACATGGACTTGGTGCAGAGACTCTCAGCTAATCCTAAATCCACCTTCTGTTACATTTCTGCAGACAATAACTTGTGGGCATCATTGGGATTACTAAGCAGCTTTTGACTCTGAGCTGAATTAAGCTGCTTTTTTTCCAGTCTAACAGCGCTGCCTTGCTCTAATTCTCCTGAAGCAAACTCCAGTTAGTTTCAGGAGGGTAAGAATGCTCAGTCAGTGAGCACAGCCCTTGGCTAAGGGAAGCGGGGTGAAGATTAGCTTGAAATCACAAAGTGCTTCTTTTTTCTCCAACTGCTATGACTCTTCTGAAAAATTGGTAAGCCTAAACTTGTCATTTTAACAAGTGGTGTACTTAATATTAGTTGTTCAATAAATAGAAAGCTCTTTTTTACAGTCTTTAGTGTCCTTTTAAGTCTATGCAACTGTTTAAATAATCTTTAGATCAGAGCAGGGATCTCAAATTTATGAATAGGGTGCATAGCAAAGAAATGTAAGCTGACAAGCAACATTCATTCCAAATTTGATATGCTCCACCCACTGCCATTTTTTTCTTGCTCTGCCACTGGCCACTAAACATTGCTTCCTTACCTGTGCACAGTGCTCATGAATGCCACCAGCACCGTAAGCTACTGGTATGCATGCTATTCCCTAAGCCTGCTTTCTACTTTCTCAAGGAAGTCTCTGGGGCCACATGGGCCACAGATGACAGACTTAGGAAATGCATTCAATCCCAGCACCTGCATGTTTAAGACCCTGTATTTAAAAATTACAGCAAAGTCTCCGGTGTAGAATCTCACACCAGCCAGAACATCCACCTCATTGCTAATAAGGCTTATTAGGCTGTTCAGGGGTGATATTCATTCTGTAAAAGTATGTTTGCTCTGAAAACATAGTTATCACTGAAATTGCTATCACTGTAAAAAGGTCAGATCCAAGGAGTCCCCTTTCCTTTTGGAAAAGCTCATTTGCATATATTCCCAGGGAACCTTACCTCAAATCCTCCAGCCAGTTAAGATGTTCAGATGAACTAAATGTTCCAGTGAAATAACAATAATGTTCAACAAGAACAATGCATTTTGCACAGAACAATTTATTTTAAACTTTCAACTGATTCTGGCTGCATATTTCTTCAGAGTGATGTGTCTGAGAATGATAAACTCAGGTAAAGAAAGATTTTGAAATACAGTTTTATTTTATTTGATAAATCATGTTGTAACCTTTACAGGTCTCCATTACTTTTTAAAAGTAAAGATATGTGAAATTTATAAAGCGGTGCTGTTCAGCAGAGCCTGTTTATCAAACAGAGTGAGAGTAACAGAGTCTCTGATAAATAGGCTCCTTAAAAGAACATTGAAATTGACAGAATATTTATTCAGTAGAAAGATTGCTCACTGTGCGGTAGAGTTCATCCTTCTTTTTCTTTTACCTCACTGGTGTACTGTAGTTTTTTCAATCTATTAAACTAGATGATAATCAGCAAGTATATAAAACCTTAATGATTAATTGCATATGACAATATTAAACTGGATGTTGGTTAATGTAAATAGGCTAAACAATGTGTTAAAATGTTATTGAAATTCTAAGGTTAAAAGGTACACAAAGTCAAACTAATGTTGAAATTAAATACATTATTCACTTCAAACATTATACTAATAGTTTCTTTTTTTTAATTCCTGAATTATTGTTATCATGCTATTATATCTTCCATGGAAAACCTTTTAGTAAAGTTAAAAGAATATTAAAATAAATAAATATTGCAACTTGCCCTATAGAATGAATACAAGTGGTTCAGCTTTCAGGCAAATGCTTGTTTAGCTACTTGTTACACAATGAGGTTGACATTGAGGTTATTTCTTCTTGTTACCATTTCCTGATTTATATTACTACAATTTATGAAACCAAACAATGGCTAGATTGAAAGAAAACAAACTGAACACCTTTTTTCCACATGAAAAAAAAAATGATGTAACTGCCACTGGTAACAATTCTGTATAATATTCTTCATGTGGTATATTGTCATTAAAAGGCAGATACACTACAGGGCGAAATTTATAAAACTCGAGAAAGTTCATTTTTCAATGTAAAAAACGGGTGCCTGATCGAAAAATATTGATCGATACTTTTCGATCGATTTTACCGATCAAAACTTTTTAATCGGATTTTGGAAGGAATGGTAGCCATACTACTAATGTAAAGTTTGGCTACCTTTCCATTGAAAAATCCATTCAAAAAGTTTCCAACAAGGATTTTATGTATTCTCATCCTCTGTAATCACACCATATATAAAATACAATTTTACAGACTTTCATTGTTGTAAAAATTTTTGTATCAAGATTTGAAATGTGTACTTTTAATGCATTTTTCTTTAAAATTCATTTTAAAATGGAGAAACTCATTTAGTATCTTTATATTTCATGTCTAAAAATACCCTTGATTATCCCCAGTATGCAAAAAATAAAACATTCTTTACAGCAGATGGTAGTCTGTGTCATTAGCACTAAGTGCAAATGTAAAACGTATGTTGTTTTTTTTTACTTTATGAACATCATTTACAAAACATTTTAGTTTTCAAAATCTCCTTTTTGTTTCTCCAAAGCAAAGTTAGCTAGAGCACCACCAGGAAAGTGTGCTGTTATTATTTCTGTTTGAATTGTTTATTTACATTTAGTACATTAGCAGTGAACTGTACAATTATATTATAATGTGGGTAGAAACAGCATATTCAAAAATTATGAATTTAATTATATCATTACATATCGGTCTTTTGGCTCATCATCAGTGTATCTGTGTATCCACATAATAACTGCACCTGGATACACAGCAGTATGACATTAGGAATACTAGTGTATTGATTTTGTAAAAATACAATGTTTGGAAAATGTAAACTTCTCCATATTGGTCCAAGGGAAGAACAGTAGTAGATGCAGATGGAAGTATAAGAAATGTCACAGGACATTCTATTAACATATGACTCTGAAAATACAATGGACCCTCTCTATTGCCACTCAGTTTAAAATATACAACTGAAATGTAATACTGTAATTATACCCTCCTTTATATATTTCAATTTATTACAAATAGTGTCTCTGTATTTCAAACCTGTAGCTTTTACAGTTTTTAAACTACATTGACATTTTGATACCAATAACATCCCAGCACAATACACTGTTGAGGTAAAAAATAGATTTGAGCCAGTAAACATGACAGAAAAAGCCCCAGATGAATTATGGGAAAAAAATTAGATTGATCATAATGGACATAGCAGAACAATGCATCCCATACAAAAAGACAGTAGAAAGATCACAGTAACTTTTGGATAGGGCAATCAAAATCACCAGCAAAAGTTGCTGGCAAGAGCAATGAATTCAGATTGCTAAATGCGGAATTTCAAAGAGAAGTGAGGTGAGATAAGGTGCATTACTGGATTGAACGGTGCAAAAAATTGGAATATTCAAGCAAGCAAGGTCACACCCGTGAGCTCTTCGCCTATGTGAAGCAGTCAAGGGGACCAGTCTCACCCTGTAAAGTAGCGACAATCCAAGATCAGAATGGGAAACTACTACAAAGTGAAGACCAAATTAAACAAAGATGGTAAGAATACCAATCAAATTACTCAATCCCATGCCCATCACAAATCTAACAGAGCTCTTCCAGCAGATATGGAAGACCAACTCATGGCCCAGAGATTGGACAAGATCAGTCTTTTGTCCAACTTAAAAAAATGGGTGAAACTCAAGAATGCTTCAACTATCAGACCATCACATTCATATTACATGCAAGCAAAATCATGCTGAAAATTATTCAAAATTACATGGCATCAATATTGAGAGAGCTACCCAATGTCCAAGCAGGATTTTGAAGAGGTCACAGCACCAGAGATCAAATTGCAAACCTGGTGGATCATGGAGAAGATGCACAAATATCAAAAGGATGTATATACAGTATGTGCTTCAACTACAGCAAAACATTCAACTGCATTGAACATGACAAGCTATGGGAATGTCTGAAGCAAATGGGCATCCCAGAGGATCTGGAAGAATTAATAAGATTGCTACCCTAGGGACTGTGACATGGGAGTTCTCTGCAGCTAAGCCAACATCCCCTTTTGGGGGTCAGTGGTGAAAACCAGTTAGTTCCGTAGATTCCGCACCCTTGAGATAGCTTGCGCAAAGTCCCTATGGATCCGCACTGCAACCACCTACTTCACCCTATCCTCTTTAGACGAAACCTTACATTTAGACAAATCATGCAAACTAATTCTCTGGAAACAACATTAATGCTCAGTGGAACAAGAAGGAGAGGTCACCAATGAACATGGTGGATAGACACAATCAAGGCTGACACAAATATTCCCATGAAAGAACTGAAAGAAGCGGTCAAAGATAGGAAAGCATGGAGAATGATGTCCCATTAAATAACCGAAAGTTGGCCTTAACTGAATGGATAAATCATCATTAGTTTACGTTGGTCTGTATCTAGGTAGGTCAAGCAGCAGAATTCTGTATTTTTTTTTTTTAACTGATAAGACCACTTGGCCAGCCATGGTCAAAGATACGAACATCTAAGTCTAACATTTATTGGCTGTCTACAGCAGATAACTGATGTTTCAGAAGCAGGTAACTCACATTGTACCTTTTCTGTCTAGTCCCTAATACTCATTCTGTCTAGAGTAATAAAAATTTTAGTCCAAAAGGGTATAACACAGGTGATGGAGGAATTTTATGCTAGGCCATACACTAGGAGATGCAATTTTGAATGTACCTTCAAATGAAATATTTATTACAAAGTAGCAGTGGCTCTACTAGACTTTTATATTCACATTGCTCTTGTATTATTAAAGTAATAAGAACACATACAGTAGGATTAAATTATGATATATCACTACTTGTAACTCAGTGGCAATCATCTGCTTGCTTAAATGCCCCCTATGGGATGACCTATATAGGTTAACGTCCAGGAAAGTAAAACTTAGGCATAATGAGCATAAGTCATATAATAGGTTAACAAAGAATAAATCTGATGCTAGGCATTTTCAGTAAAATATCATGCATCTCACAGTAGGGAACTGTACTAGATTTCTGGAATGGAAATGCTCAAATGAAAAGGAAGAAATGAAGAATATAACTTTAATTATATTCTCAATGTGTAACTTGATTTGTTATTTTCCAAGTTATGAAATGACAAAGGAGTCAGAAAATAAATGTGAAACACAGGCAGACAGAAATGTTAAGTGATGGTATGTGTCATTTCTCTGGTTTTTATTCTTTTTGAATTCTAAATAAATGTCATAATTTAATTTTTCTTATTAGCATAAGAGATTTGTTTTACTCCAACAAAATCCAAAATTTCCATTCTGAGGCAGATTTGAATTTTGCTGATGAAGCTATAATAGGTGATTGACAATATATATAACTGAAACAAAGTAATAAAAACAAAAACAAATTGACAACAATGAAGGAGTTAATGTAGATAGGTGTTTATTTAAATGGTACCCGATGTTTCAGTGAGGAATCAGAAAGATTATTCTTGGGGTTTGGAGATGCTGCAGAGAGACATTGAAGAAGATTCATTATAAAAGTAGCCCAATTGGCTGATTTTTCTGTATAAAGCCTTGAGTTGTCTTGTATTGCTGAAACTAGTCATAAAGGTGCGGGGAGTACTGAGGTTTAATCAAAGTCACAAGCACTGTGTGTTCCAGAAGATTCCCTATTGCTTAATTTATTGGAAAATGCATAGGTAGGCATGTCAAAATTCCTAATCTGTAACTAAAATACCCACAAATGAAAGAAAGAGCCATGGGCACATGTGGCATGAAATGGAACTAAACCTGCTTTAGGAATCTAAAATAAAATCTAGTGTATCCACTATTTGGTTGTGAGTCGAAGGCTCTGAGACAGGGCCTTCATTCCATAGTAACATAATTTATAAGGCTTAAAGAAGACACAAGTCCATCCAGTTCAGCCTAGCATTCTGCAATGTTGATCCAGAGAAAACAGTTAACAAATATAAAAACATCTGTAAACACAAAGGGGGTTATTGACTAAATTGAGAATTTGCCTGTTGAATTCTCAAAGAGCAGTTTCCCAAAGCAGTTCCCTGACCACAGCAATTTTACAGTCTCCAATTTTCCTTGACTGTTACAGTAGCAGTCTATTGCAATTGTCTTTAGCTGCCGAATTCACACCTTTATGCAACAATTTGGACAGATAATTGCTTAAGCATAGAATGAAAACTCCAACACTATCCATTCAATAGTTAAAGTATCCATCTAACAAGCCAACAAACAAAGTATCAAAAAAGGAAGAGACAACATATTCAAAAAATGAAAACCAGCAACAATTACATTTAAAAGGCAAAATAACTAAGGTATAAAGGATTTTAGGATCCGAGGTATTTAAATAAATGTGGAAGTTGGTCAATTTCAGTTACTTCAAAAGGTGTAAAGAAGATGGACGTTTCCAATGATTTTTTTATTCAATTGGCAGAGGAGCTGCAGTGGTCCAAAATTCTGTGGGGGGAATTCACCATTCAGCGAAGTGAGCTTCGAAGCCTTCGGCTCACTTCGCAAATGGTATTATGCGCATGCTGATGTCCTGCGCACAGACATCAGCATGCGCATTAAAGGGATTCCCGTCTCGGTGAGGCAACTCTTTTTCTCTCGCCGAGATGGGAATCCCTTTAATGCGCATGCTAATGTCCGCGTGCAGGACATCAGCATGCGCATAACACCATTTGCGAAGTGAGCCGAAGGCTTCGGAGCTCACTTCACTGAATGGTGAATTCCCCCCTGTAAATTACAGTGAACCAGTAAAGTAAATTATGCATGGACTAGGCTGTGGGAGAAGAAAGGCTTTGCAGGTAACAACATTCCATCACTTACTACCTTAGGTTCCAGATGAGAAGATGTTAAAACAGGAAAATAGAAAATGAATTATTGTCTTCTGTTTAAGAGCTGAATTAAGGGTATTTTAAATAGACCATTACTCCAATTCATAGGGGGTTAGGGTCTCAAATCAGAGCACTTGGTGCACAAGTAAGTAGAGGGGGGAGTCTTAGAGCAGAGGGAAAATTGTAGTTTGCAATAAGGCCTTGATCCCATGCAGTTCCAGTGCTCTGTGATAATGCTGAACCATTATATTTGCACTATTATAGGCAGATGTTTAATCCCTTTGTTGCTGGTTGCTTAGCTTTTTAAATGCATCTCTTATTGCTGTTTTTGGATTTTGATGCTTTGATTTTGGTTGCTTGCTTGCATTTTGGATACTTTTTGACTTTTGAAATGTTTGTAAGCTGGTTACTTTCTTTTTAAACTCAATTTATGCTGGTATGGCTCTTTATTTATCTTTAACTTGGTTTATCTGGTTTGACCACAAGTTTCTAACGTACACAGTACATCTTACCTATGTGAAATAATAATTTATGCTGGTGACAAAACTGTCAGTCAGCAAAAATGCCTGAAAAAGGAGAGCTTAGAAACTTTTAGAACCAGTGATAGGGAGGAAATCGGGAAATGACTGAAAAGCTGTATATGTACACATTGTTATACTTTGCAGCCAAAACTGCCTGAAGAAGGAGAGGCAAGAAACTTTTAAAACCACTGATAGGGAGAACATTGGGGACATGTATGCTGTAAGTTTTATCTAAATCAGATAGCAATGAAATGATGTGGTAGAGAAAATGGTTAATAAATAGGAGAAATGGGTAAAAAAGCAGTATATGTGCAAATTGTGACACTTTTCCGACATTTTGCTTTTTATACCTTTAAAAGTCAAAAAAGAATTTTCATAACTGGAGATACCAAATTGAAAAATGTCATTTGTTTTGTTTTATTAATATTATCTTACACAATATTAGAATTCTTTTTATGTTTTCTGGGTGAAATTTATTATTTCTAAAATGAAATGATCACTGAACACTGGTCCATAACTTGCAGATGGATTATATTGCTGTTGCAGTTAAGAGAGATGTTGCATTATACCATCTATCCAGATTACTGAAAAAACACACAAAATAAAATATTATTATTACATGGACAATATAATAATTCTAATTATTACTGACAGTGATTGAATAAAATACTGGCTATTAACGTAAATCAGAAGAAAAAAATGTAAGTAGCAAAATGATATACAGGCAAAGAATCCTAATTTCCTTAAAGTCTTAAATAATTCATTTGTTTTGAAATTCACTGAACACAGTTTTTCTACTTTTTTTCCTACTATTGTTTCACAAACATTGATCCAGAATAAATTTTTTGGAAAAACTGATGCAAATCCATTTCGTATGCTGAAAGACTTTTCTGGAAGATACATTTTCAAATATAAAAATAGCATTTAATGATATTAAAAATAAAAAATAATTTAAAAACTCACAGTTTGAATAAAATACTGTCAGAAATGTTTTAACTTAGTTAATTAGTTATTTCCCAGGGGTAATCTTAAGCCGGATTTCCAATCTGTTGTGACTTGGCTTTGGGTCATATGACTGCTGGTGTCACTGTAGCAATTAAAAGCAAATCTGGGGGTTTTCTTTGGGAGGAGAGAGGTTGGGGTTCCAAACTTTCAATAAATACAGCTGAATTTTTGTAATATAATTCATTCCCGTTAACAAAACCAGCTTCTATAACTTAAATAGTCAAGTAATCTACCAGATTTGGAGTGTTTATAGGCAATGTACATGAAAATTGTGTTTTGAAATATGGACTTATAAAAAGAAAGTCGCTATAGTAAACATGCTCTCCTTTAAGTGTTGGCTAAGATTTTTTTACAGCATGGTAAGTGGAAATTATCAATGCAGTAAACCCTATATTTACAATGACTGTTCTGAGTGCTTGTTTTGTTAAAAAAAAATGTTTTTAATAGATATAGTATATTTCAAAAGAAAACAGTTATGGTTTATAAAGCCATTCCTCCCAATTAAAATGGAACCAAATTATATATCCATGGATACCCTTTCCTACTTTATCCCAACTGAAAAATGGTACAAAAATACAGAGTGAAAACAAAACTTATTTGAAAAATAAAAACAAAAGCTAATTATGACATATCAATGTCTCCTATCAGAAAATTACCCAATATGAATGGGTGTGCATAATTATGTACTTTATGACTTATTGTCATGGATGGAGATTTTTTGGACTCATCCCTTTGTAGTAATCAGTGATTTCTGACTGTGCAATGACAAAAAAAAAATTAAAATGCAGAGTCAAAACAAACTTTTAATAGTCATTGTTTATTTGCTGATGTAAAGAAAACATAAGCATAGCCCCTTTCCCGTGCTGCAGGACTAACAATATAATATAACCACAATATAATATAAACTATGTATGGTTAATGAATGATTTTCTACTCAGCTATGCAGTATATAACCAATTTAATGTCCTATCAACTTTACATCAGGTGTAGTTTAAAGATATTGATTATAAAGGGATGATGTTCCTAGATTGTCCTTTTCTCTTTGTAAAACTATAAAATATAGATGCTGTATGCCTAATAATTAATGTACTGTATCTGTATAGCATATAGTCATCTGCAGCAAAGATCTCTATCACCACACTAAATACACAGGCTAAATCATCACTTTAAAGGAACAATCCAGCCTGATTAATAAAAAGTAATGTGTGTTGTAAATGCATAAT
>WMED01013647.1:2190-14332 GCA_019650415.1 Pipa parva | reverse complement strand
ATGTGACATAGAATGATTGAGTAGGCAGCACTGATAAACTCCCACACCAGGAAATGTGTGATGTGTACTGGCCAGTTTTCTATGAAAAGGTATCCTCCCCCAGACATTTTTGCCCTACTTACTACTTAATGCCTGCCCTGCGCACAAGTTAGCTTATCTCTGTAATCTCCTGCATTTCAGGATTGTAAACAATGAGGCCCACTGTAAACTGCTTAACAAATTGCAGTCAGGCAGCTTTTTCTTCTCGTGCAGAACAGAAAGGAGAGGGAGAGGAAAATGTCAGCTGTCAGGAAAACTAATTAAGAGAACAAACAGCAAGTAGTATTTCTTCCCTAAACATTTTTTTAAATTATTTGTGTCAGCAATTAGCTTAGTATAAAGAAATTTTATAGGTGTGTGTGCAGTTATATAAGCACTATAGTGCCCATTTTAAACATCAGAGAACCTATTGTGAAGACCTAAATGCCCCCACAATGCCTTTCTGTGCATTCTGTTTGCGGCACTTGACAATACTAAAATTTTCTGCTCATCGGTCCTACACTTTCCTCTTTATTCATCAGTATGGACTCTCTCTACGTTTATTTTATTAAAATTAGTTTAGACCAGGGGTCTGCAGTCTATGGCTTGCCAGCTAATTGCTGGCAAGTGCACTAGAGACAAAGCTCTCTCAGTGCTTCCAGATTTCTAGCCAATCCAGAGCCACTGACATCACCAGCTTCTGGGTTGCTAGCCAATCCGGAGCCGCTGACATCACCTATGTGACGTCACATATGACATCAGCAGCTCCGGATTCAAAAGGGTTGAGCAGAGCCGCATGTATATGGCTCTCTCAGCTAAAAAGGTTGCTGACCCCTGATTTAGACTGAAATCGCATGATAGCATTTTATTTATTTTTTTTAGGTGATGTGATGACAGTGTGACTGAAACTACTAGTGTCAAAAAAGCCTTATTGCTTTATTGAATTGCTTCTCACTATACAAACACTATGTATATGTGTAGAATAGAAACTCACACTGTAGATTATTGAAACAAACATTAGTATTTATTTATGCACAACAATAAAAACATATAAAATGTATTAATTTACAAAATAAAAAAACATTTCAACATGAAGCTAGGAAAAGTACTATCACAAAAGTTTACATAACAAATGTACAGGTACAACTTTCTTTTTAAAAGAAATATTAACATCATTGACATCACTATTACCTGGTATATAGTGGAGCATCTGCTATATATTAAAGTAAACCCGACACCTACATTCTGTAACATTACTCATCACCATGCAGACTCTTATTCGCCATCTCGACTCCATTGTCCTGACCAGAGACCAAAGCTGATTGGTTGGATTCACCCAACATCACTGGAAAGGAAATCAGCACGTCAGTACAAACAGAGTATGCTTAGTGTAAAGTGGCTGAAGTGGGATGCTGCTGTGTAATGTTAGGTATCTGATACAAGCAGCTATTCCCAAGCGCACAATGACAAATGACAAGCCTTTTGCCATGTTAGTTAAACGAGAGGCTGGGGTGGGAACCTTCAGACCATAGGACACACCATATTTTAAACAGTGCACATATGATTAAAGAAATGTGCATTATGGTACAAAAAATAAGGTTATTTCTGGGAGGAGATTCCTAGCACAACATCTGTAAATATGTCATTCCACAAAAAGGCGAGGATTTTGGAGTACCTGTCAGGTTTACTTTAACAGTTAGTGAAAGTTACTTAAAACAATCCAACATAATTCACAGCTTTATTCAACAGTTTCACATAAAACCAACATATAAATAACAGAACACAGAAGAGAGATTTCAACATTTCCTAAAGCCTTAGGGCTCATTTAAACACAAGCAAATATGCAGGAGCAACTCCGAAGTAGTAAAATTGCCCCTACAAATTGTAAAAATTTACACTTGATTTTACTACAATTGTAATACTTCTCAGTAGGTGCAACTAGGCAAATGACTTCATGTTATGCTAAAACAATGGGAAACAATGCTGCAACAAGTATAAACAGTACTGTGCAATTTCAGACCAAATTTGCAGGTAAAGTATCATCCACATTCCATTCCAAAAGACTGTTGCAGTTGTTGTTGTCAGTGTAAACTATAAACATACAAACTAATGATAAGTAACAAAAGTGACTTTTTGTAGTAGCCTCTGAGTTGCATAACATTGTGTAATCCAGCCCTTAATTAGAGAAGACACCTACAGTTAATTTGACACAAGGTGACAAAAAAACCTTGCAATAGTCTGCATCCACTTAAAATATAAACCATGGCTGTACTGCTTCAAAACAGGTCTTCAGTTTTTCCACTGCCAAAAATGTTTATGTAAAAGAAGTCACAAAAATTCTACAAATCTACTAGAAGCAAGTTGTGCTAATCATCAAGCAGAGGGGTGAAACAAATAAAAAGATACAAAAACTTCTAAGCAATTTGGAGCTTCAAAGGAAATGAGGGAATCTGTGGGGGGGTTTCACTAAATGTCGAGTTATCAAACAGTGGATTCCCATAGCAAATCCGCGACCATTCCCCCATTGCCACAATTTTCCATAGCAAAGTTGTGACTGCGACAATATTTTCATTATAAAGATGCTACTGTCTTTAGCTAGTGAAGTCACACATATATGCAACAATTCAGACTTTAGTGAATAACCGTCACTGTATCTCGGCTTCCGAGTTTGCTGTGGCCTTTGTTTAGTCAGATATAATAATATTAAATTGTGGCATCCATAGTACCAAAGTACAAATGGCTTAATAATAAAGCACACAAGACATTTGATTTGACAGATGCAGGGAAATAAAAATGTACATACAGTTAACTGCATCCATATTGTAATGTTTACTTCCCAAGGCTGTCTTTCCATGTGACACTAAGGACAGCATTACCAATGGGTGAGAACAGTAAAATCCATTTTCAACAATTGTATATCGCCTATTAACTAAGGTCAGTGAAAAAACAAAGAATTGTTTATTAGCAAAAATTGATAAGTACAACCCAATATGCATAGGGAAAAACTTTAGGAAAAAGTAAAATACTGCCCAAACCTCCAAATAATACTCATATATTATCTACTAGTGCTTATTTAATGCATTATTCTTTTCAAATGCAGAGAAAAGCATTGAGATTAGAAAATATCCTAATTTATAAAATGATCAGTATATTGACCAGGGATGGATTTAATTAAGAACAAAGGCATTGCATGACAGAGTTAAACCAGGATTACTCACGTGCATTAGGAGCTCTGCTTGTAAAAGAAAAGTTAAGTATTCTAGTGGTTTCACATGACAATGTGTCCACCGCAGGGCAATATTTCAGAGTAAATATATACAGTAGCTCTCAAACATACAGCTCTTCTGTAAAGAATTACGAGATGCCAAGCTATACAACTAGGTTCTGATTCAAAACTGTTGGCATCTCCAAAAATATTCTCCTGTTACTAAATATGACCTCTTCTGTAGTGAAACAAAATAAAACTGCAATGCTTTAGAAATGCAAATAAACTTAGCAGAAAAATGAAAAAGGGCGTTTCTACAAAACAGAAAATGCAAAATCAAAATATGATATTAAAAAACTTGAATGTCAAGAATAAAAAAATGGGGGTGAGAGCCCAAGACTCTAATAGGGGGTTATTCACTAAAGTCCGAATTGTTACGTATAGGTGCGAATTTGCCAGATAAAGACAGTCGCAATAGGCTGCTACTGTTGCAGTCGCGTCTTTATAATGAGAATATTGTCACAGTCACGACTTTATTATGGGAAGATTGTCGCAGTCTTAACATTAAAAAATTGTTGCAACTTTACAATGGGGAAATTGTCGCGGATTTGCTATGGGAATCCGCTATTTGAGAATCTGACAGTCGAATTTGCATCTTAGTTAATAACCCCCTAAGTATTTACATTTAAATGTATCTAAAAAATGTTTTAAAAAATACAGGTTCTACGGCCCAAAGAGAGTAAGGCTCCTTTGACATTAGCATTTGCTTTGTGGATAATAATAAAAAAAAAAAAAACATACTTGCAAGATCACATCATGTGAGTGAAGTCATTTCACAGTTTGTGACACTCGATTTCAGTAGATGAATGGTGGTGCAAATCAGATCTGACTCACAGTAAAAACAAAGTATATTTGATTCACTGGCTTTTTTAAGAATACACAGGAATGAAAAGGGGATACAAATTCAGTAGCAACACTGACAAAAATTACAGCACATTACAATTTAGTTAGACACAGTTAAACAGAATGCAGTGTGAATATGAATGCCACAGGACACAATGGACTGCGTTAACATGTGAGCAGATCTAGTAAAATGGTCCAACTAACCTGCAACAAAACAAAATGCTAACATGAAAAGAGCCTTAAACCATAACCTGACTAACTGCAACAACTGCACCACTATAGCCCTAAAACACACTTGTGTTATGAGTCTTGCCTGGGTAGAGTAACACTCTCCTACACAATTTAACAGTAGAAAATACTTGGTGTTCAACTGCCACAACTTTAGCAATCTAAATGATGCATATGGTTAATTAAACTCCTCACGCAAATGCCAGTCACTGGGAACTTCCTTGAAAAGACTGTCTTTGTTCAAAAGCTTGGCGGCTTAGAAGCTGCTGCTGTGTTTGCAGGAACCGGACAACTTCTGGACTTCTTAACAGAGACTGGTGGAAAGACATAAAATTAGTTATGAATGAAAAGATACTTTCAGCTACTGGAGACATTTTAGTCAAATCAAGGTTAGTATACAAGAAAAGAAATGTAAAATTTTGAAGGAAATCTCCAGCCTGCAATACTTTTTTGCAGTCTTTAGAAAGCAGGTGTCTGTAACATAGATGCATTGTAATTTACTGGCAGGCATGTTCCCAAATTACTTCATGGGGGAGAGAGTTGAAACTGTCTGCAGATGACCACAGTGAGATTAGCAGATTGCTGCAGATTTACAGCAGCTGTGAAAAACACACTCAAAGCACTGGTTATTTAAAGGAGAGCTAAAGTCATAGTCTGCTTTTGACTTTTTTAACTGAAAATGAATTTGAGATAGTTGCATTTTTTGGTGCTGCTGTTCTTTTAATAAGCTTACCTTCTTACAGCCAAAGTCATCAGTTTCACACTGTAAAGGAAAACTCTGGCAATACAGAAAGCAAAAGGCCCAGCTGTTAAACTCCGTACTTCTCACAACTGTGCAGTCAGGGGCTGCCGTACATAGTGCAAACAGCAAGGGACGGGGTCTAAGTCACTGCAATATTTGCATTTAGAAGGCCAGCAAGCTGTCCTTTAAACGACTGCTATTTTGACAACTATTGCATTAATGCTGAGGAGGATGCTGCTTTATGCTTAAAAACAACCCACAATAGCTTGTTGTTTGGTAATGCCACAACAGTTTTTTGTTTGATGTATTGTATGTATGTATGTATGTATGTATGTATGTATGTGTATGCATTTATTAATTTATATAGCACTACTATATTACGCAGCGCTTTACAAAGATTCATCATTCACTTCAGTCCCTGCCCCGTGGAGCTTATAATCTAGTTTGATGATGATAATTGATTCCATTTATGTAATGCTTACCAGTCTCTTCTGGTTTAATACTTGTTCAAGTAAAGTGGGTCGAGCAGGTCGATCACCTACAGAACTAGTCCTTTGTTTGGTGAGCAAGATAGGACACTCTGGGTTTTCCTACATGGGAATAAATGTACATCAAATGAATCCATAAAACAGTTCATCTTTTCTATGGCAGAAGTTGATAAAATAACTACTTAAAAACAAATAAATCAAATTGCATTGAAGGAACTTAACTTTATGCTATATTAACCATATATATTAAACAACAAAAAAATAAAACACATTTACTTTCTTCATATAATAGCCATCATAAAGAAAATGTGTTGAATAGCCCATTTGCACTGTGGCTACAAAGTGTCCACTACAATTGGAAAAAAAACAAACAAACAAAAAAAACAAAAACAGTGTGTTCTCTTAATGTTCAGTGAGCCAAATTCTCCATGTACCATACAGCGAAAAAGTATGTATACCTACTTTCTTTCAGTATAAACAGATATAATGGTAATCCCTCAATATCTGATGAAGTTGTTTATAACCAACCTGGATGATGAAACTTTGTCTAAAGGTAAGGCTCTATGGACCTGGTGTTTTTTCTAGGTATGGCAACTATCTGAAATAATTTTTTTGTCTCCCTTGATGGCCAACAGTTGTACATTTGGTTTTAATGAAACCTTACCATTTGGACACTTGGTACAATTTCTAATTTAATGTTTCCTTTAGTGAAGATTTAGCTCATGCATATGAAACTTGAATGAAGATTGGATAGACAGCCCCAACATACATTCAAGTTATGAACATATAATCTGATTATTTTTCTATACAGTGTGCAGGGCACTGGCCATACTGAATTGTGACTCATTCTTTGACTGAAATCAAAATGATTTCGATAAAGAAAAATTATTTTAAAAATCTTTGTGTAATGTGTTTGAAGCTCAACTGATAGATAGGCTGCTTCAATCCAACAGACAGATTTTGTCTCTGTTCACAAACAAACTGAATGTAATAATTTCAAAGAAACATCAAATAGCATTTGGGGATGTTGATTATTTAAAAATAAAATAAAAAAAAATTCATAATGGACTTATCCATTAATAAAGAGTTTTAAATAACAATCTAGTCATTAGAATAGTAAGAAGCATTTTATGAAAAGCAATAGTGGAGCCCTGCACAGCTCATAGCAATATAGTGTCAATATAAGTAAAGCAGTGTTGTACCTTAGAATTGTATTAAATACCTGGGGGAAATTTGTAAAGGTAATTTTGACCAATTTGTCACTTTTTGTCACGTTATCTCCATTTTTTTCTTTTCTCCACACTTTCAATTTTCCTCAATTTATGAAGTGGCAAATAAAATGTATTGATATTGAAAAAAGATTGACATCGATAAATATCAATGTATTAATCTCGCTACACTTTACATTACTTTCAATGGATATGGATATTGACAGGGACTTAGAAAACTTTTCAAAACCATCTCACCGATCAGTGTAACTTACTATTTTCTAGTGTAAATGAGATTGTAAAAAATGGGAGCCTCCATTTGTTAAAATTGTTAGGGGGCCACATGATTTCTGATGGCAGCCTTGAAGAGGAGATTCCAAATACTAACAGTAGAAGATATTTTATTGCAGGCTGTATAGAAATACACATTGTGGACGCATAATCTTACTCATAAAGAAGTTAAATGTGCAAATTGCATAAATGACATGTCTAATTATCACACCATATTCATATTTACTGTATTTGCTGGCGTATAAGACTACTTTTTAACCCCTGAAAATCATCTGAAAAGTTGGGGGTCGTCTTATACGCCGGGTATCACTTTTTTCTCTCTTTACCTAGCTCCTCCGTTGCCCGGCTGTCTGTGCTGAGCGCTACAGCATTCCTCCCCCAGCATTGATGTAACTTCCTGTGAGCAACAGGAAGTTTAATCATTGCTGGGGAGAGGAAACGCTATAGCGCTCAGCACAGACAGCTGGGAAACAGAGGAGCTAGGTAGGGAGAGAGAAAAGGAGGGGGGAAAGCACTAAGATAGCGCGCCCCTCCTTCAGAGGGTAGGGCTTGTAGGGGCAGCACAGTGTGATGGTGCTCTGATAATCTTGGAGACAGGGAGGGCTGGGCAGGAAGGGAGAGCTGACCAACCCAAGCAGGATTTGCATTGGAAGAGGGGTAGTCTTGTATGACGAGTATATCCCAAATTCTATATTTTAACTGGAAAAGTTATGGGTTGTCTTATACACCGGCAAATACGGTATGTAAGTGTGAAAAACTGACAGGGGCATTCATACAACAAGGCAAAATGTCTGCACGTTAACACCAGATTTTCACTTTTTTTCCAAAATGTAGCTCCTATGGTAAAAGGGGTCTTACACAAGCTATCGGTGATGGAAACATCTATAGAATGGGATAGAAAACCCAGCCATAGCACTGATTGCTGCATTGCTTTTCACTAGTCTATAAAGCAGAGATGTTCCTGGACTACCAGTGCCTGTGCCCTGTCTGCACAAGAGTGATGAGTATACTGGGACTTAGAGTTCATTATTATTTGTCTTGTCATATAATTCTAATATAACATATATCTGCCACATGTAATAAGAGGGTTTCATTGGATAACATTGCCCCCCACCCAGTAAACAGACCTCCAGCTTGCTGGCACTGTTCATGGCCTGGTCATTCTTCTTTTTGTTCTTGTACTTGTCCTTGTACATCTTGTTGCGGTGCTTCTTGCACATCCAGGGTTTCCTTTGCTTGGCCACTTGGCTAGTGGTCTCCTGGCAACCCTGGTAAGTGCATGACTTAGTCACCACACACTCATTGTCTCCAGAGTTCTCGTCATCCTCCAGCTCCTCCGGGCTCGCCGTGCTGTCCAGCAGGTCACTGCTCTCCTCCTCGGGCTCCACGGGGACCATATTGAAATAGAGCACCCTGGAGTCGATGTCGGCTTGGAACTGGTTAAACTGCTCTGCTCCATCTGCCTCAGCCGGCTGTAATGTAGTCAGTTCCACAGTTCCCAAATCTGGGTCTTCTTCCTCCTCCTCCTCATCCCGAGAACCAGTAGGCAGCTCCATCCCCTCTCCCGCTCGGTACCGTAACCCTGCGCTCTGACAAAAACCAAAACAAAGGCGCCTGTCAACCGCAAGGAACCCTGGGAATACGAAAGAGCTATTTTACTCCTAGGGCGCATGCGCACAAACATCCCCGCAGCTCTTCAGAGCGGAAACAGAAGACTGGCATGCCGGGTAGTGTAGTTTAATCAACGAGGAGGATATTTTCATATGCTTTTGCAATTTCTCAAACTCTCCTTATCTGACAAACTGTATTAGTTTCACAGGAGTCTCATTTTATCACTATCTGTCCTATGTGAATACAGTCCCTGGAAGCCTCATTATTTTAAAGCAACTAAGATGTGGTTCCTAAGCATTTATAATCCCCTTTGATATAATAGCTGATTAAGCATTCTTTCTGTCTAGGCTGGAACACACTAATATACTTTTATATTGTCAATGGTAGCTGACTCCTATATAAACCTTTAAGTATCTACAGGTATCTAATTATGTTGTTTAACAGCACAATGTAGGTTAGCTTTCTCTAGTTTCTTATGTCTGTAATGTACTATAAGATGGGGAGTTAATGCATCAGAGCAATGGGAGTTCACCCCTAAAACACTATCTATCATGTAGCCATGTGAGCAAAAATGTTGCTTTTGGCTCTATTTTTTACTTTAGGGCTCCATCTAGTGACCAAGATGAATAATAGCAGCCCTGTCAATTTATTAATAATGTATGCTCAGAGACCTACCGTGTATGTAATGTCATGTGAGCTACAATGTTTATTTTGGAGACACAAGGCCAATACTTGAATGACTTCACAGGCGTAAATGACTTGTGTTTAATAATTCACTGCAATGTACCTCACTGGTGAAAAGTAGGGTACCCATGAACTTCCTCCTGTGGCCTGTACTACTTACACATTTGCACATGGTGGGGGTATCCAACTGGGAGGTTGCTGATGTAACTAGATTATTGCTGGACACTTGGAGTTTTTATTGTTTGGTTTGATTTGGATTATTGCCATTCAACATACATTCTTTGTTTGTTTGTTTTTTTAATTAGATTTAATTTTTTTGTTGCTGGTCTTGAAAATGGGCACCTGGTTTTCAGTTGGTATGTTGCTTTATGTTTGGCTTTGTAAGTTATCTGCTTTGCTGCTGTTGTTGCCTGTACTTGGCTTCATGTTCACACCAGATTTGTAATAGATTTGCATGAGTCAGTTGTGAACCAATGCACCAGCTGGGTTTTAGACAAATGTTCAGAAAAACACTGAAAATTCATCAAATTTGTCAACTCAAAACAAGGGACGTTTGCATTTATATAGAAAGTATTTCCTGCATTTTTATGTACATATAACCATCTTAAAATTTGGGATACATGTACACTGGGTTAACCAGAGTAAAGTGGGTGTTAAACACATACAAAAGGTGACAGATATTAAAATACATATTTTACTTTAGGGTGCACTACCACCTAGTGACAAGAATACATTTATTACAGGACACAGTAAAGAGTTTTGGCATTGTCTCACACATCTATGGGAAACATGGGAAAATTTATTTAGGACCTCTAGAGGTTATAAATATCCCTAGTTGACAATCAAGTGTTCAGATCCCTGGGTCCCCACCATATGGTGGCAGACTCCATCTTCTCAGGCTTAGACAGTTGCTACTGTTATAGTTCATTTCAGAAGTGAAAGATAGCCCTAGCTAGCTGGGAAGTTTACCCCAACAAGGATTGGCAGTGGGTTAGTTACCCCAGGTGTCAGGTCTCAAATGGACAATTAGTATAGGGATTCAGTGGAAAGGAATAGGGCAGAAGATGATTTCAAGGAAGAAGTCTGATTGCAAGATTCCCTGAGAGAGAGAGAAGTGTACTTCTGGCACCTGGCAGCAGAGATTGAAAGGATATCCAAGGCTCCAGAGTCAGTGAAGCCATATTCCAAGGACTCAATTAAAGAGTAACTTCCTTAAACTCACTGCGGCTTATGTAAGTTGACAAGTTTAATATTTCCCCTTTAAGTGAAATGTATAAGCTGTGCCACATTGTTTGACTCTCTGAACCAGTCACTCAATGTGAGATATAAAGTTTAAGTGCTTATAAGATGAAGGGATATTGGAAGGCTGTTAAAATCCTGCATTGTAAATGGTGATAAGGTTATCTGTGACACTGGAGTGAAATGGCTGTTGTCTGATTGCTGAGTCTGTAACCCTGATAAGAGTTTAACATCTGCATTTCCTGCTGCCTGTTTTTTCTGCTGAAATAAAATTATCGTTTTAAAAATAAAGAATTGCTGGCGCCCCTAAGTTTATTGGACAAAAAAGAGATTCACCTCTCAAGTGTACTGGAGTTTCAAGCTGTTTAATAATTCTCCAAATAACAAAATGAGGCCCATTACCTGAGGCGCTCTACTGTGCTGCTGGGCATAGCACGCTCTATTGGAGGGTTGGGGGGTAACAGCAAAGTCTGAAGTCACCTTGCGATCCTTCGATTCACCTCGCCAAAACTGTTGCGAGCTCCCTTCTGTCCTACAGGCAGACATCAGCGAACACTTTAAAGGTATTCCAGTCTTGGTGAGGCGACTCGAGTGGTCGCGAGGTGAGGTGAATCTCGAGGCTTTGACTCCATTACCTTTAAAGCATTTGCTGATGTCTGCCTGTAGGACAGAAGCGAGCTCGCAACAGTTTTGGTGAGGTGAATCAAAGGATCGCAAGGTGACTTCGGACTTTGCTGAATTACCCCCTTTGGTCCTAATACCCCTGTACGGGTGGGCTACATGCAAAAACTTTATTTTATCATTGTGTATATAATAAATAATAGACAAACACAGTTTACAAAGAGCCAGCTAGTGATTGGAACAAAAAAAAAAAAAGATGGAGGTCTCTGCCCCATAGAGCTTACAATCTAAATAAGGAAGACTTACATACAGACAGAAGGGTGAGAAAAAGTATCAGTTCAGTAGTCTAGAAATGCAAATCAAAAGGATAAATATATCAGCCCAGAACTATTTGGTAACTAAATTCATTAGAGCCATTAGAATCAAAGTGAATTTAGTCCCTTCAGTTCAGTTCATATCTAGTTTCAATTAAAATACCAAGCTGAAAACCCTAGTGCTTTGTCATACGGCAAATCTTCTGTTGATGTTTTTGGGCATAACACAATTATCAGAATTCATCTGCTATTTTAGGTCCGATAACTGCGAAGGTGCTGGTGGGATAGAATAAACAATAACTCATTATTTTCACTTAGGGTAAGAAGCTATAGGTTTTAGAAAAATGAATGACATCACCTACATGTAACATTTTAAATACTACCACGCAACACTTCCTTTTCAGTGTTTTTTATTAAAGAAGAAATAAATTTTGGCTTAATACTTTATTAACTTGAGACGTATGATAGATAAGAATGCAACAACACTTAAAGCAGTAAGATCTGACTCACCATTAAGAATTCCTGCATCATGTTGATTCCTTACAGTACAAGGTATTTATTTTGCTGTTGGGGCAGCACAGTATGGGGAG
>WMED01013646.1:0-14332 GCA_019650415.1 Pipa parva | reverse complement strand
AGACATAGAAAGGGATGTAATATTCACTTATATACAGTTAGTGGGATATAGTGAGAATGACATTGCTGCCCTTCACTGGGGGAATTTGCCTAATTTGCATGACTCTGCATCCCCTTATTCTCCAACTAACTACGCATCAAGACTGAGTCCAATGCTCTCCACTTGTTCGACGAGTTTATTAGCTGTTCAAGAATAAGGTGAAGTGAATTTGCGTCTTCCATAGTGATGCGAACAGTTGCGAAAACACTTCACTAGGCGAATTCATCCTTTAATAAATACCCCCCTAATAGTTTACCAATTCGACCTTTTTGATCTTTTTTTTTGCCATGTTTCACTATTAATTTTTATTTCCCATTCATTTCTAATTATGCTGATTTATATCGGTTCAAACTCATTATTGATAAATATTGACCATTTGAAAGAGGCACACCTTTTAGAGGTAAGTTCCCCTTCCATTTCAGAGCGTTATCAATACCCTTGTTTGAGGGGAACACCTTTTCGACTGTAGCTAAGTGACAGGACCAACTGAACAGGATGATAAAATTTGCTTTGTGAGTTTAATAAACAGGTGAAAATGGGAAAAAGGATAAAAATAGATTGTTTCTCTTGCATTAACTAGTCAAAAAAAATTGAGGATATTTTAGCCTTTGTCTATTTTTATCCAGTACTATTTTTATCTGGTGTTAGGCATTCTTTTATTAGATAACAGCCATTAATATGTGAATTTATATCTTGGAAAGTGATCTTTGTTAAATGGTAATGAGATAAGTAAACATCGGGGCTGATTTTCAGCCTGGTCACGCCAGATTGTTGACCCAGCTTGAACATTTTTTGACTCACATGACCTTATCACATGACCTGATGATTTACTGGTAGAAATGCAGTGCTACTGGTAAATTGCCCTAGTTTGAAGGTAGGATATCATTGTGCTGGGAAGAATAGTGTTTTGTAGAAATACAAAACCGCTAAACATGTTGCATTATATGGACATCTGAAAACTCTCTATAGTTATGAGTTGCACACACAGAGTGAAGATTCCGTGACTGCAAATTGGTCCAGGAATAAGGGAATCACCTGAGCATGCAGATATTTAAACCAGAGAAGAATGCACAAGTGAAGAATGCACAAGTGGAGGACTATAGGGAACATACATTATATAGAGGTGTTTGGCATGATTGTGTTTAGCTAAAAAGTGGACCAAGGCATAGATTTTGCACTGGATCCTAGGGAATTCTTGTTAAGCTACTGACCCAATAGTTTATACAGTAAAACAATTCAGCAGAAGATTCTAAACCATATTGAAAGGAAAATCTAAAGGTATGACTTCAACTCTGTCTTCCTGCTTTTTTACACATACAAATCCGTTGCTTTTATAAAGTCCAAGCAAAAGGTACAGCCTTAGGCGAGAAGCTCGCGTTCAGATTAAATTCATGTAGCTTTCTTCCAGCTGACGCTAATGGATATCAGGGAAGGGGTAAGGTAACAGCATTGCTGAAGATTTGGAAATAACCCTAAGATTATGGCTGTTGGGTGAAAGTAGGTCTACCTAGACATCAATGAACATTTACTGGTCACTGTTCATACAAGAAACATGCTAGAACAATCCATTAATATATATAAAAAAACTTGCACCTGACTATTCACAGTATAGTTATTAGAAGAGTTGTTACGATCTTATAACACTGGGTCTTACCTGCACATGATCTCATGGGTGAGCAAAACTCTGCACATTTCTGGATTCTTGTCTTGCCCTTCATAAACAATAGCCTGTTGCAGAAAATATGTAAATAAAAATATAAGTAAAATATGCCAAGCCAGTTTGAAAGACAAATATAAAAAAAAAAAACAGAGTTGAACAGTTTGGTATGAATACTTTAAGGAAAAATTCAAGTTCAAATTTGCCCCATTTTTAATCATCTCAAAAATTACTGCATAATAAATAATAATGCTGTGTTATTCCCTGACACATAGGTTTTCAGTGAATGATTTATTTTCACAGCTCGGTGATTTTGTTTGCTCTGATTCAGCCAGTCTTTCATATCTCTCTTCTGATGTCTTTTAAGGATTCTCTAGTTGATATTGGGCGGGATAACATATTTTTTATTAGAATCTTGAGTGGTGCTGCCTGTTAATTACTGCCTAAAATCTCACCCATAACACATCAGAGAACCTCTGTTTACAGCAGCTGTAGTTGTATTTTCTCAAGCAGTTAATTATGGCAAAGTATGCTCATGCGTTTTTGACTCGTAAATTGAGAAGGACCGCTGAGTTGGAAAATAAGAATCAGCCCAACCCTTTTGCAAATACAAAAAGTTATATAACAATTAATATTTGTTTCAATGCTAATCCTCACACACATTTAATTGTTTGAAAACATCATAAGAACAAACCTTACTCCTGATGAATATATCCCTTTAAGGTTATTAAATTACTGAAACCCAACAGCTTTTTATAGACACAAATATGAAAAAAGTAGCAGCAACCTAAAAAAGGGAATCTCCTACCCCAATACACAGGGTTACTCACTGATACCCATTTCTTCTTAAGCGAACTCATCAATTGGGCTTTCATTGACAGAGGTCTAGTGACCCATAGCAACCAATATCAAGCTAGCATTCATTGGTATAAGGGAACTAAACTTATAAAAGGCAATCTCTAATTGGTTGATTACTAGACCTCTGTAAAGTCTGCCCCTATTGATGAATTCTCATATATGTTTGTTCAGATGTAATTTGTAATGTCATCATTGAGTACCACACGTTAACTTGTTTGTCTTCCAGAGTCTAACCAATTAATTTAGGGAACCTGCCAAAAAAAATTCTCAGTGATCACCTGAACTGCAATTTCAGCTAATGTCCAATTTTCCTCTTTATACAAAGAATAAGCCTCCATGAAAATGGGTCTGCTATACACAATGGTGAAAACAATTCCCTATTATAGTGTTAACAAACACTTAAAAATATTATATATATATATATATATATATATATATATATATATATATGGTGAGATGACTTTCCCTTTAATGCAGGATACTTATGAAAAATGCATGAGAAAATACAAAATGTAGTTATTTATTTTGTTATATCAGATATGTAAACTTTTAAAGCACTGTATACATATATAAAACATAAGACAGTGCTTTAAAAGTTTACATATCTGATATAACAAAATAAATAACTACATTTTGTATTTTCTCATGCATTTTTCATAAGTATCCTGCATTAAAGGGAAAGTCATCTCACCTTATTTATTAAAATATAGGTGCTTTATTTATTTTCTCTTCTTTATATATACCTTGGCCCAAAAGTTATTTTTTGGAGATTCATTGTTATTCCCTGCAGAGAAAATCCTACAGCCTAAACCGAAAGGATAAAACAAACTCTATGCAATGTAGTTTATATGACCAAAATGTCCCGCAGTACTGGACTAAACAACAGATAATTTTATTTGTTTTTAAACAAAGTAGATAGAATTGGCATTCCCCTTTACGGCAAAATGTTTTGATCGCTGTGTTTAGCTTATTGACATCACAATCTGCTGATTAAGGATTTGTTGTTAAAGAACAATAAAGCTGGTACAGACTCAGAGTAAAGACCCCTGACATCACTGTCATCCCAGTGCACTTATCTGATGATCACTGAGTTGAAGTGCAATTTGCTTTGATTCCTCACATATCTCAGCATAGCAGCATATAAATCTGTGTCATGTCTATACATCTGTCCCATCCACCGCTGCCTGATGGGAGACTTTTTTTCTGTTGTCTGGGGTTGTTTATTACTCAGTGAAATTATTGTGTCATCTAAGCACATGGGAAGGTGGCAGGTTTACTGTAAAGGGGATTATTAAAGTAAACTCTCCGCCTATTCATGCATTTGTTCTTTTAAAACTCACACTAAAGGGCTTATTTATTAATGTGAAATAACGGTGCGCTATCACTTCATTTTGCCACGTTATAATTATTGCCTTTATCATCTGGAGACTTATTTCTTCTCGTCAGGCAAGATACTTTTAGAACAGTTACTGATTTTATTGGCAAAGCCATGAATTAGAGAGACAGATGGAAAAAAAATGGTAACACTACCAAACACTTGAAAAGGGCAAATTGTGGCATAAGTAATGAATGAATTGATGAAAGTGTAGCCACTTCTCCAAATTCTCATATTCACCAAAGAACACACACAATTTGTAACTTTTTGTGACCATTTTGAGACACTTTGCACCACTACTTCAGGTATCCATCATGCTTTGCGAATTTGCCTAATGCGTACTGGTGAGAACTGAACCATATGACTTTACCAGATTAAAGTGTCAAAAGAGGGGCTTAAGGAAGGGCTCCAGCAATGATTCTGGTGATGTTTTGCACGAAAGGCCTTAGAAAATATGGAAACAATTGTCTACCATTGAAATGAACCTGATCTAATCTATCTAGTTGTCGTTCTATTCTCTTGGGAATGAATGGTATGAATAAAGATGTTAGTGTAGAATTGCAGCAAAGTTGAAGCATGCTACAGATGTGCTAGACTATCACGTAATGTGAAAATAAAGCAGTACTTGCCTGCTGCAGCTTGTCTGTCTCAATCCTTGTGTTAGAAGCAGTAAAATTGGGTGCTCTGAGAATCACGGACTTTGTACAGCAGAAATGGAAAAAATCCCGGCACTCCAAGATGAAATAAAAATTCCTTTTATTTGTTACCACATGTATATTAAAAACATTGGCTCCTTGCCAATGTTTTTAATATACATGTGGTAACAAATAAAAGGAATTTTTATTTCATCTTGGAGTGCCGGGATTTTTTCCATTTCTGCTATCACGTAATGTGAACATATGAGTGTGATTCTCACAGAGAATAATGTTACATGCTTGCATCCAAGCAGCTGGACAAACTGACTCAACAAACTCAACCTGATGGACTTATTCTCCTAGTTATTCGTAAGATGTAAGGTCATTAGAACCAGACCTGTTGGACAACAATGCAATTGAGAAACTACTCTCTACATAAGGCATGTCAAACATGCGGCCCTTTACAGGCATAACTGCGGCCCTCACAAAAGTCTCAAACTTTGTCTCTAAACACTTATTTACATGAAGTGCATGTAGTATCAACAGTCCGCGTGCAGCCTGGGTTTATATAGATTGACACGGAGCTAGTTGGTGGCTTTGGAGTTGCGGCTGTATGACGTGTGTACTTTGGTCGGCTTCTGATCACGTAAGCAGGTCATATGCAGGATATGGGCCAATGAATGACGAGCCGGAAGTGGTGATCGTGGACTATTAAAGCGTGAGTTTTGTACATCTTCTTATGCCATGAATAAGCGCTGCGTTGTCATTTCAGCCTGATATACCAACAATTGTTAGCAGAAAGAGGTGTCAAGCCTCAAGACAAAACATTAAAAATGATTGAAAAAAATGATAACAAATAAATGTTTAGTTTTTAATTGCTGTATTTTTGTTAAATATATTAGTTGCTGTTGCGCACTGCAAATATATGTTGCTGTTACATATTACTACTTCATATCTTGTTTTCATGAGTGCTGTTAAAATACGTGTGTGACATTAGCTGCTGTGTGCGGCCCTCGCAACAACCTCTTGTTACTCATGTGGCCCTCGGGGTACCCTGAGTTTGACATGCCTTCTCTACATCACCTAAACGAGTGTAGCATGAACTATAACCCACCGTGCTAGATATTTCTCTGAAGGACATCACAGAACAGCAACCTAATCATTGACAAATAAAGCCTGTATTGTTGTTTATAGATGACATAATCAGTGGACAGCAATATGGTATCTCAAGCCTATACACAAATGAAAATACGCAAAGAGAATAATTACAGGATATTTTCCCTTTAAAGTGCCACTCAATTGCAAAGACCATCATTATACAAAATGAGTATACAAACACTGATGTTAAGGTTTGATTGCGTTATAAAGTTATAATGATTTATGTAGATAATACAGTTACACTTTCCTGTTATAATTTCTCTTTAAAAGGCCATATATAATACATCCAGCTCCCTGCATTGTCTATTTTCTTGCACCTAATTCCGAATTGTTACTACTCCTTTAAATCTGCAAGACTGTACCAGCCAATTGAATTAATGTACGCTAGACGCCAAATACTGATAAACACTAAATTTTATTTCTCACTGTTTATCCTTAAAATCAATCATTTAACAATCAATAATAATAATATTTTTCATCATTCAGAGCTGCAAATGACATTGCTAAAACAATATTAAATAATTCAGAGTTGATTCCCCACATTAATACAAGCTACAAGTCAATACATTTACTCCCGTGAAACGACAATGTTACAAATCTATGAAAGGCCTGCTATATTGTATTAAGGGCCTAATTTACTTTTTGGTTAAGGGGGACATACCTGTTTCCCTCCATCTGTAACTGAATTACAATTCCAAGCACTTTCTGACAAAATTCTGGTCATAAAAAGACAAATTGGCAAATGGGCAGGGTTTGGATGATTTTAAATCACAGGACCTGATTGACTAAAGGGCAAATCCACCTGTCGGATTCACCTTGCTACAATTCGAGTAGTACTTATTGACTAAGCGGTGAATAGACTTGTCAAACAAGTGGACAACAGAAATCGCTATCAGATGCGTTGTGCATTGTGTGTCTTAGTCAGTCAGATAGAAGTAGAATGCAGATCTCTGCCTTCAGCCCCCAATTCACCACTCTGATGTGGCAAAGTCATATCTTTAAATTTGGAGCAGTTCACCTAGTTGAATTCACTCCTTTGACACACTCCACCACTTAGTCAATAGTAGAAGTACCACACAAAGTGGTGTAAAGTACTCCACAAAATCCCGAATATTGTAGTCACCTGAATTGGTCATGTAGTTTTTTTTTGCCACATTAAAGAGTTTGCTTAATATGTGAACATGGGGAAGTGGTCAATAGATGCAAATTCAGAGCTCTACATGACTATTCGGCCTTTAGTCAATAAGGCCCTCAGTGATTCATCCATCAGAGTTAAAAGACAACTCCACTCCCTTAAAGGATATGAAAAGTTTGAATAAAAACATTATTTATATCTGACATGTATACATATAGAAAGCCAACTTAAATATTAAAATGTAGAAACGATTTTGGGATCAGTAGTACTTGCCTCTTGTTTAAACAGTCCTGCTCCCCCTTCCATTCTGTGTACAGACTCTTCCTGTGCAGTGCTGATAAGCTCTGCCTCCAAGTGACATCACTAACTATATAGAGAGCCATTCTTGGAAACCCCCCCCCCCCCCCCCCTTAGCTAAAAAGCCCATTCCTAAGATAAGATAAGAGCTGTCCCACTCCCTGAGCGGAGAGAGAAGTCAGGGAGAGGAGGGGGCGTGGCTAAATGCTTGCTCTTCCCATACAAGGAAGTGCTTTAATGGGAGTGAGCAGCTATAGGTGTATATTGGGCACTGCTAAATTAAGAGGTGAGTCAGGAGTTTATTAATCGTTATATTTTTTGACAATGGGTAAATAGATCTTTCTTTATATCCAGGGTTTACTTAACCTTTAAACTTAGACTTTTTCTGTTTTAAAAGTTACCTTTGCACAAAAGTTTAGAACAATATGTATCTTTTAGTCACTTTTGGCCCTCCTGTGTGATTGGTCCATCCATTACAGAGGAGGGAGGAAAGTGACCAAAACAAATAACACAAAATAAAACTGAGTGACCAGCAGCTACCTAGCATCATAGCAATCTAGACTAACTTTTAAAGTAAATGAGCCACAACAAATGACTTTTTTTTTTAAACACACATAAATTGGGGGACAAAATGTTCTGATAAATAAAGCTAAATAATTCAAATTGTTTTGGAATAAAGCTCAACTTTTAAAGGGAACTATAGGCAAAACTATTTTTTCAGTGTGTACATCAACTTTTTGTTTTGTTAATATCATCTGAATTATTTATATTCTGTTAATATCTACTTCTTGGCAAACATTCACCTAGAGAGCAAAGTGTAAAGAATGTTACAAATGTTGTAATAATAATGTGGAATAAAAAGCAAGTAATTTGGGCTTTAAGCAAATGCTGTGCTTGTTGCTTTATAAAAAAAAAATATGTCTGCTTAATTTGAGGAAGTTAATTGTAACAGTTGCAGCAGGAGTATGTGCTGAGCATTTAGGGAGTAGTCTGAAAATTCAGCAGGTAATAACAGGGAAATTATACAAGAATATTAATACTATATATTAGAACAATATTTGAGGATAACTACATTACTATAAAATATTTGTAAAAAATATCTTTTAGGCTACAGTTGCCTTTTAAAAGAATAACACCAAAAACTAAAAATGCTTCAAATACAGTTAGTGGGATATAGTGAGACTGACGTCACTGCCCTTCACTTGTCCAATTCGCCTCACTCTGCATGACTTCTCATCCTACTTCTATCCGACTGACTACTCCACACTACACATCCGACAGCATTCGCTGCTGCCCGCCTGTTCAACAAGTGTATTCACTGCTTAGTCAATAGTGAGCAGTGAATTTGCTACTGTTTTGGCGATATGACTCGAATTGTAGCAAAGTGAATTCAACAGGTGAATCCAGATTTTAGTCAATGAGACTCTCAATCTGTGCCTCCAAATGTTCTAAATTGTGTATAGAAAGTAAGATATTCAGCTATTTAGCATTAAACATAGGGCTTTAGGGCACACTTCCTGTATATGCTTTATGTAGAGTACCATGGAAACCAATGTGACTGAATGAGTTCTGTCTAACAATATGGCTGCTATCAGTAAAGGTAAGAACAAACAGAAAGCAAAAAAATGTATGAATTTAACTTTAAAGATAATCATTTTATGTACAATAGTTAAATAACTTCCATGCTGATCCAATTGGGAATTTTCATTTTTTGGGGGAGGGAGGGGTGGGGTTACTGGTCCTTTAAGTGCTGCCATTGCCAAAAATGAAAAGGATAAGAGAAAAAAATGTAACCAAATAACAATTATGAAAGCAGGATACTGTAACGAGACTCAGTTTGCAAAATTTCTATTCGATTTAAAAGCAACAGTACACATCTAGAAAGTTCAAACTTTCAGGCACTTTCTGCATATGGACAAATTCACTAACTTCTCCCTCTTATAGGAAATATGCGTCGTAAAGCTCTACGGATGAAGCTTTGGCACCTTATAAATAAACAATAATAACAAGGCAAATGACTGAAAGCATTCACAAAACCCAGATGTGATGTTTTTACAGCAAAGCATAGGAAATCATTTTCTTGCTCTCCTTGTTTACTGACAATAGCAGTGAGCGTAAACTTTCCAGCGCAGCCTTTCCGAATACAAGCTAGTCAATTTTATTTTTCTCGTTTTAACAAGCGGGATACATCCAGCTGTAATATCACTGGCACAAAACAAAGAAACAAGGTTGCGCTTGATGAAGTGGTACAGCTAGCAGCGCACAGCGAACAAGTCAGCTGCTCTTTTAATGTTATCCGCCGATGTTAACGTATTCAGAACTCATGCTGCTGGGAAATACAGTTTCCTGCAAAATGTCTGGCTAATGTTTATGGGAATTGGAACTATTGTTTGACATCACTCAATTAAACGAGTTAAAATATACTTTAATATCTAAATTAAAAAAAAAATCTCTTATCTTCAACAGTAAACCTTCAAAAGTCATTTCAGACATAAGTTATTAATTAGGTAAATCCCAGAGTCCAAATTTGTATTGGGTACAGCTTGGTATGTATGTATTTATTAATTTATACAGCTTGGTATGTATGTATTTATTAATTTATACAGCTTGGCGTGTATGTATTTATTAATTTATACAGCTTGGCGTGTATGTATTTATTAATTTATACAGCTTGGCGTGTATGTATTTATTAATTTATACAGCTTGGCGTGTATGTATTTATTAATTTATACAGCTTGGCGTGTATGTATTAATTTATACAGCTTGGCGTGCATGTATTTATTAATTTATACAGCTTGGCGTGCATGTATTTATTAATTTATACAGCTTGGCGTGCATGTATTTATTAATTTATACAGCTTGGCGTGCAGATTTTTTATAAGATTCCAGTTCATCTACATACTTTACATCGTTATGTCACTTTTTATATTGACTGCAGAAGTAATCGTTGTTAAGTTGTAGGGATATTTATAAAAATGTTAAACGTTTTCTCTTAGTATCTCCTAGATATTGATATACCTTTAACTAGATTGAAAATATTGATATTGCAGATATCGATATTTATTAAGCCCCTTCTGGCCATTTTATTACTGAAAACTGTTGGCCTGGTTGAGGGAAGGAAAACCCTTTATTCCCTATGGAGATGGTTTAGAACTTTTTTTTTCTAAGTCCCCAATGAAAAGATCAACAGTCTTGATATCGATGGAAAAGGAGCTCCATTGAAAGTCATGTAAAGGGTAACGGTATTAACGCATCAATATTTATCAATATCGATACCTTTTATTCAGCGCTACATATATTCACAGAAATTCAAGATGCGGCGAAAAGAACCGGCAAATATATAAATAATAAATAAATACTGTATTTAAGAATAATTTAGGGCCTAATTCACCATTGTGCGAAGTGAGCCGCGAAGCCTTCAGCTCACTTCGCACATGGTGTTATGTGCCCACTGATGTCCTGCACGCGAACATCAGCGAGCGCATTAAAGGAATATCAGTCTTGGCGAGAGCACTCGAGTCTCCTCGCCGAGACTGGAATCCCTTTAATGCGCTTGCTGATGTCCGCATGCAGGACATCAGCGGGCGCATAATACCATTTGCGAAGTGAGCTGAAGGCTTCGCGGCTCACTTTGCACAAAGGTGAATTAGGCCCTAAACCTTTGGTTCCCCTTTAATAAAGATGTCCGTAACAGTCCTGTATTTATGATGCTGCAATACCTTTATAATTGTGGCTTGGCAGAACGGTCAGATAAAAAGGTCAACGTGGAGGGTATTTTTTTTTCTTAAATCTCATTGTGTTTACAGTAAAGGAAATGATATATGAACCCTAGAAAGGGCACATTTTCCATTCAAGCAGTACATCTTGAGCACATCCCTTGCTACTTTGGCTAGACCATACTGATTCTCATATGTATACACATTTGTAGTGTTCTGTATTAGGTTTGGGAAAGTCCCCTGGAACCCAAAGAGGTAATGAAAGTATTACTCACTGTGAGTTCATGTTAACTCTGGCTCGGCATATTAACAAAGGGGCAAAATTACCATTTTCCCATTTCTGATTTGTTTTGCCATTTTTTAAAAAAACATGGAATAGGAAAAATATTGCAAAAATTTGATAATTATGATTTTTTACAGTTTTCAACAACCTCCCACATTTGTCTGCACTTTTTGGTGCAATTTTGCAATTGACAACAAGGAATTAAATGCTAATTGGAGGACAAAACTCAAACTGAAATAAAATAATTCCAGTGTTGATATAGAAAGTGCTGGGAGATTGTACTGTAGTGCTCCAGCAGAGTTGAGGCGGGGCTGGGGAAGAGAGGGGTGTGTCCAGCAGAGTTGGGGTGGGGCTGGGGAAGAGAGGGGTGTGTCCAGCAGAGTTGAGGCGGGGCTGGGGAAGAGAGGGGTGTGCCCAGCAGAACAGCCACCTCCTCTATGATAGATAAAAAATAGAAATGGGACCAAGTTTCATGGGCCTAGGGTGCATGTATGGCACCCACACTTTTGCACTCTTCTAGAAGGTTTCCAAGGCAGCCTGCAATTCAGGAGAGAACACTTTTTAACTATCTTGTAAATTGAGACTTTTCTTTAAGCTTGTTTGTTGCATTTAAAACTGTGGCATTTGACTTTGTGACACTTCATGTTAAGCTGAGTAATTTCACTTTAAAACTTGACAGAAAATTAATAATGGATTTGTAGGATCAATTACAAACAAACAGGCAACCTGAGAATGGAGGAACGTTTGTAGAAACGCTGAGGGGCATATACATCAGAGAGTGAATTAGCCTTACAAAGTGAATTCACCACACAACAATTTGTCCAAAGTGTAGCAAACCCAATTGTGCATATTTACTAAACAGCGTATTGTCGCCACGCCACAATGGAGTGAATTGTTTCCTAGTACTTTCTCAGCATATTCAGGCAAATAGCGGATGTGCTTAAACCAGACAATACCTCCATAGCTATCTTTTTCTACATTAATCACAACATACTGGCAATAGGCTTGAATTACCATAAGAAAAAGCAATATCAACATTTTGTTTTCACTTTGATCGCCAGCTTTGTCTCTGAGAATAGACACACACGTTACAAAAACTGTTTTTATATTCATTTTCAGTAGGAGCTGGAGCCCGGTCATAAGCCCCCACCCACTCACACACACACACACCCACTCACACACACCCATACACCCACCCACATCCACCCATACACACACCCCCGCAGACCCACACACACGCCTACTAAAACACACCCACACACTTTCGATTGGCAAATTAAATCAGGGTATTCATGGCAGTATTCCTTGGCGATTTTGACGTTGTTATCACATTTGTAAAGTGGTAGATAAATGCAAGGAATTCTGCAAACTGTGAAACAATTTCCAAATCATAGAAAATTACAATTTTTTTTCTCAATATACAAGGTTTGGAGAAGTGGCGAATTGTTGTGGACAATTCACACTTTGATAAACATGTACCTGAATATTTTGTGAAACTATTCACATACTGAATTATAGGAGAGATGCTAATTTATACATAAGATTACCAACAGGGGAGTAACAGAAGGAGGATGGCGTATGGTACAGAATAGGCACCACCCCCCTCCCATGACCAATAAAGATAAACTTACTGCAACCACTGCAGCCCCTATTGGTATTCTACTACTAACCAATTACACTGCTTTTATATTAACTATACTACAGTATACAACCTGCATTCCACCCAAATACTGAGAAATTTTGGGTGAAATTTATTAAACTCAGAAAGACCATTCTCGGTATTTCCGAGGTTACTGAGTGAAATCTCTCATGGTTCTTATGAGATTTTTTTCAAGTTTTCAATCTCGATTTTTCTAATTTTTTTGATGGAAAGATAGCACTTTACATTTGTAGCATGGCTACCTTTCCATCTAAAATTTTCGAAAAACCAAGATTGAAAAACTCAATCTCAAAAACTAGAAAAAAATGTGAGAACAATGCAAGATTTTACTAAGTAAACACAGAAAGACCACTTTATTCAGTAAAGTCCGAATTGCTGCATATAGGTGTGAATTTGCCAGCTAAAGACAATTACAATAGACTGCTACTGTTGCAGTCGCAGTTTTAGAATGAGAATATTGTTGCAGTCACGACTTTATAATGGAAAATTGTCACAGGCACAACTTTAAAATTGTCGCGGTCGCGACTTTACAATGGGGAAATTTTCACAGTTGTGGATCTGCTATGGGAATCTGATGTTTGAGAATTCGACAGTCAAATTAGCACCTTAGTGAATAACCCCCCCGAGTGCGGTCTTTCTGAGTTCAATAAATTTCATCTTAAGGGGGATATTTATAAAGATCGAAAATGTTTTCTCCCAACACATCAATATACCTTTAATTAGGTTAAAAATATCAATATCGCTGATGTCAATATTTATTAAGCCCCTTAAGAATTTTTTTATTGCTGAAAAGTGTTTGCCTGGTTGAGAGAGGGAAAACCTATTATTCCCTATGGAGATGACTTAGAACTTTTTTTTTCTAAGTCTCCATCGAAAAGATCAGCGATATAGATGGAAAAGAAGCTCCATTGAAAGTCATGTAAAGTGTAGCTGTATTAACACATCAGTATTTATTAAATAAATTTTATTCGGCATTACATAAATGCCGAAACGGATCGAATTGCGGCGAACAGGTTGAAAAGAGTTTTCAAAATTTCCGCTGATGACATCAGAGACTTTTTGGGTATCCACAGAAATCATTTTGAGAAAGAAAATCTAGTGAAAAATGCAGCGTGAGAATTGCTTGCTTGTCATTATTAGTCTTATAAGCATGTGTCTCATATCAGGAAATTTGCAATTAAAACCATGTCTACAAATTAATCCGCGTAAACTGAAAATACGTTGGGCCTGCTCACTACAATGCTTTTCATTAGTGCTACAATAAAATTCTGTTGATTATTTTGATAAGATCCAGCTCACAGTTTTTTTTTTTTTTTATATATATATTTTATTTTTGCCAAGCAAGGCCTCCCGAAGGACTATTTCCACTGGGCTTGATGGAGGTGATGTCATACCTAGTACAGATCTCAATTACATCATCCATCCAGCTAAGAACTGTGAGCAATAGCATTATCACACAGCATTCTACTGCAGAGAAAACAAAGGTTCATATTACCTACTGGAGAACCGCAGTTCACAG
>WMED01013645.1:0-14332 GCA_019650415.1 Pipa parva | reverse complement strand
TTGTGTTAATACACATCAAACTTATTTACAAATGTTTTTGTATTTGTGCAGAATTTAAAGTAAACAACCTGTCCACTCAAAAATCTAATACTAATTTAGGTTGTACTAATGAAATAAATGTTTTTGTAAATATATATGTATTAAAAAATGTACATTTATACAGTGTTTCTCTCTGTCATCTTCCCTGTCAGCGTACCTTTTCTTTCCTGAGTTGGGTTGGGCAGGGCTAAATGATTGACATTATAGCTCATCCAATCAGATGCCTGCTAGATCATGATTTTAGGTATTTTATTGGAGGAGCTATAATGTCAATCATCATTTAACCCTGCCCACCTGACCCAGGAAAGAAAATGCAGGCTGACAGGGAAGATGACAGTGAGAAATGCTGTTTAAAGGTACATTTTTTTAAAATACATATATGTTTACAAAAATGTTTATTTCATTAGTAGAACCTAATTTAGTAATAGTTTTGAGGTGACAGGTGCACTTTAACATTGAATATCCAACAGGCATTGGTATGATTGTGCTGTTTGTATGTATGTCTGTAAGGATATCCTGAGACCTATAAGGTCCATCTGCTTTAAAATTCCAAAGAAACAACAGGAACAGAGTTTCTATACTTCATTTTCCTGAAAATGAGGATAAACAATCATTAGCAGTATGTAACATTTTTAAATGCTGCAAAGTTCCAAGCTTTTTTTAATCGCTGTCTTTCATTAATGGGCAAGTAAACCTTCCCCTACCTATCTTTAATACACAGTTGGCATACAGCTGGCACTCCTAATCCTTATATCATTTATACTGACCAGACTTCTTATTAGATACCTCCTTTTAGTCATAGGATACTGCCCATATTCTTTCAACCTTGGAGAAGTCAGTGTTAAATTTCCCCTCTGCTGATATGTATTACTTGCCCTTCAAATGAATCAGTACTATTTAATTCCCTGTCATTCTGCTGCAGACCACTAAAAACAGCTCTGGAATATCAATGTACCACTTTTTTTAAGCCCTCAAACCACCTGGTTTATGAAATGTGAATTCAGAGCATTGCAACTCAGAAAGCACGAAGCCTCTTATTTAATTTAAGAGGAAGAATGATGAGCAAAGGCATTCCTTGCTGCTTACTGGTTACAGATAGTCTCCCTTTAACAGCAGACTCTGTATTCTCCTGGATATGGATGGTCTCTGAGGCCCCCATTAAAAAGAATTAGGCTAGCTACTTCTCATTGCTTGTCAGATGTAGGGCACATTACCAGCATACTGTATCAAAGCAACAAGGACACCACTCTGCCTTTGTGATAACCTTGTTTATACAAGTGAATGCTTTCTACATATTGACTGCCATATGCATTATTTCAACAGCATTACTAGAGTCTGCCTGGTTTACAGTGCCTTTGTGTTTCATTCTTAAGGGAAAAAAGATGGGTTCTGCAATGTCTAATTTATACAGCAAAATACACTGTTCAAATAAAGTATCGAAGATTTAATGAGCTATCACGGACAGAGACGCGTGTACTGGACACATAGGGGAATGAGATTACGTGAATGGAGACTAATTAGCATGAAATATGAATACATTTACCAGTCTTGATCTATAGTGCACTTATTATAGGGAATGATTCTTTTCTGCCATTAGTTTAATGAAAGGAAATTTGGAAGTTGAAATGGATAAGTAATGTTAAAATATTATATTTGTAAAAATCCTTCTGTGTCCACACCATACAACTGCAGTCGATTTAACAGTTCAAAAAAAAAAAAAAAAATAGACCTGTTTTTCCTTCCCGTCTGAAATGGAACCATTTCAGTTTGAGCAGGAACTAGTTAAAAGAGCTTTTGCTAGTTAGTTATTTCAGTTTTCTGAGTATCTTATTTCCTATTCCCTTTAAATGTGCAAGTTTAATTTCAAATAAATTCTCATGTTCAAAATAGGTTTTCAGAGAAGCATTCTATATTTGCACGGAGATTCATAGTTATATAACATACAGAAAGTTTATGCATTCACAAGTAAAGGAATATTATCATCTGGAAATCTTCGCATGCTGCTTCAATATGTAAGTTTTAATTTATAAAACTGTTCAGAGGAAAACAGTCCTTTTTAAAAAGTTTTTTTTTTTTATATATCAGATCTGCACTGCATTTGCCATCTGTGTACTCTTTCTTGGTAGCTGTGCGCACTTCCCTGTGCTGTGCATAGACTCCCTGTAGGTGGCTCAGACTATCTTTATAACAGATTATTTTAACCCTATAACCTCACTCAGGCTACAGTGCTATAAAGAAACCAGTTTTCATTGTAGATAAACGACCTGTGCATTGGCTGGTGATGATACATTTAAAGGACAATTTTGCACAACTGCCTATCTACCGTGATGTTTATAGATGTGTCAAAGATAAAAATGAAAAGAAGATTCTAAAAATGAAAAATGTTTAGAATAATATCACATTAAATATATAATGTTATTTAAAAACTTTCTTTTTAATTACAAAGTCAACTCAGCTACATTTATACATCAGAGTAGTGTTCCATATTTAAGGAGACCAGTTATTCACTCCCTTCAGCACAAGAAGAAGCTCCTGTTTAGGAGCGAAATGCATTCGCCTGGCTTCCTCTCACTTAGTCCACTCAACCTATTACTACTTGTTACAATGCTGCTTGTATCGTTGCCTATTTGTGTTCTAGCATACTTAGACGCTAGTATCTATTGTTAGTGGCCACTGGTGATACTAATCATACTTGTTTCATTTACTATGGGTAGGAATACTAGTTAGGAGGTTGTTTCTTTTATTTTAACAATTTTTAAGTTTTTTGTTTGTATGTCACTTGCTATAATAAAGTTTAGCACTTTTCCCTATACTTATAGTATGCGTACTTTGTCAGGACTCTTTCTCTTTTTCCCATTAAATATATATTGTAGTTGCTATATTCAAAATATTAATTATTATTCCGAGATGTTGCTCTTACTGCTCTACAATTCCCATAAGAACCTATATCTAGTGACAAACAAAGATTGCTTCGTCTGTTTAATACTAACTGTAGGCCACTTAATTTGCAGTATAGAGTGTGGCTGCCTTCCTAGCATGTGAGCTAAAGAATAAAATAAAAACATACCACTTATTGATGTAGCAGGGCAGAAAAGCTTTTTTCATTTGTCATAAATCACTGGAATATACTGTTGTGTTAACAATGTTTCTAAATGGGAATGTAGGATAGAGGGAGTCTGGAGCACTGAATGGACGTATGGAGGATATTACTGGGAAGGGGTACAGGTAAAGGCACAGAGGATGCAGTGGTTTTATGATGTTGGAGGTGGTTTAGAATGTAATAAAAATAGAAGGAAGGGGCATGCTGAGGAAAGAGTAGCAGAAATTACAGGAAGCAGTTCTCCCCTTTATATTAGTGTTAATGAGGGGTTAGATTGTCACAGCATGGGGGGTGGTGATCCTGAGAAGTGAGGGGTCAGGAAATATAATGTGCATAAAAATTTGCCTCACGGAAGTGGAAACTTGGGATTATCTTACAACCGAGGTGCCAATTTAGGTCATCGGATCCCTTCTTGGTGGTTAGGTCACCTATTGAGCCTGTTAAATTGACAGCAGCATCTTCTGGGACCATCTGCTTGTTTACTATAGGATTGTTTACTATTTTAATATCAATTTAATTATGTTTAAAAAAACTGCAAATAAATGCTGTGACCTTTGCAATCCCAAAAAGTTGGTAGCAGAGTGTGTTTTGTTTAGGAGAAGAGGTGGGGGTTAGGTAAATCTTGGTGCGCCCAATAACTGTTCATCAAGCTTTACCCAGTCATGTACTGTTCTATCTTGTTTTTTTTTTTGTTTTTTTTAATAATTATGTTGATGTTATAAGTATACTAATATTACTTTGTTTTTAATTACAAAGTCAACCCAGCTACATTTATGCATCAGAGTATTGTTCGATTTCTATAGCAATTAGACTAGGACATAAATGAATGATAGGAACACATGAGTCATGAGCACAATGCTGTTATATGAACTCCTAGTTCTGATTATGGAGATTGTGGATAAGTCTCTTGTCATTAAACTTCAACCTTTACCAATATCTTTTAATCTGCAGTTTGTGATTTTGTCATCTTTACTTCCTCATTTCCTTCATTTATGACTCATTTTATAGTAGACTTCCGTATTAATGCTCCATAACACCATCTTTAGAATATCATTGTTTTGACTGTATCAATAATAATATGTTACGTTGGTGTAACTTAAGTTATTGTAGTCTATTGAAAATACAGTAAATTAATAAAATGAAGAAAAAGATGTATTGGGAAAAAAATCCCTTTAAGAGGTAGGATATATTATTACTAAGTTTTCAATATAGTTGCAAGATACAGAAAACAGTGTTTGCCCCAACTTTCAAAGGGCGGGCAGTATAATATTTGCTAAGCATGCAAAATTTTAAAAAGGCCATTATCTCCAAAGGATAATAATAGTAGTCTCAAAATGTCCCCTTTGTGGATGTAACTTGCAACCATATCAAACCTGCTTACTTTACATACTTTTTATGTTAAGATAACCTTGTCAGCCAGTTGTCTAGCTTCTCATCTGCTGGTGGCTCCCCTTTCACCTAATGAGTCTTTTCTCCATACAGCATCACATTGGTATCTGCCAGATGATTTTCTGTAAATGACTTTTATTCTGAATGAACCAGTCACAGACCATATTTTGGCTCACCAACAATTCTGGAAATTGATGATTGCATTTTAACTTAATGCCAGGGCCCTGCTATACATTTTGCCACATAAGGTGACAACCTCAAACTACTGACTTACCTGAAGAGCAACTGCTTCCACTAGGTGTTTCACCATAAGAAAACACTTGCATCTTGTGGTAAAGCACTTAGTAAAGTGGAAGCAGTTACTGCAGTGCTTAAGGTAAAACCATGAGGTGCTTTTCACAGTTGATAGTAGTGGTTTTTATGTAGCTTGCAGCAGAACCCAGAGTGGCAATATGCTAAGAAAAGTTAGTCCAGAGTTTACTGCAAGTATAGTTAATACAGTAATAGGAGCACAAAACAACAATAAAAAAATAATTAGACAAATACATATTTCCCACTGTATAACTGTCTACTCATACAGTATGTATACATTTGTAATATGTAAATCGGTATCTTCATTTGTTTTCTATAGCCTCAGAATTTGTCCTCCTAATTTATACAGATAGCTTTGACTCGTTGTTACAAATTTAATCCCTCAATACCCAATGATTATCTTAACACTCCTTCAGAGTATCTGCAGACCTATTTGTCTGTCTAGAGAGTGATCCAAAGTTAAACTTAGTAGCATTCAACTAAAATGACTCAAATAAATTACAAGTTTAATGTTCTTGCTTCCAACATTCTAAAAGTCTGCTTCTTTCTCTCTTCATCAAAGGCATTATAAACACCTGTTAGATCTTGGTATCAGTTAATTCCTGCTTTGTTCTCTTTTTTGTAATACATTTCCACAAAGGGTAGGAAGTGGTATAAAATCTATAATATATATATATATATATATATATATATATATATATATATACAGGTATTCTTCCCTGCAGAGTTACAACTGATTTTCCGATTTTCTTACATTATTTTCAGTAGGAATAGTGCACTAGTTTTCTCAACTGGATCAGATAAGCCTTTGATTGGCTGCAGTGATCTAACACATAGCATGCTAGGTAGTCTCATTGCTTTAAACCCTTGTGGAAGTTTAGAGCAGTTCCTCATCCTCCTTTCCTCTTGTCACTGTAGCCAGTAGTACATTACAAATGTTTTACTCACAAGGGTGATGTATAGTTTTTTTTTTTTTTATTATTTTAGCATGCAGCATCGCTCTAGAAGTGAAAGAGTAGCATTGGATGTTCTGAATATGGAGTTTCTGCAGATGTACTTCCTAGGAGTTCCTCAAATAAATACCCTTTAGATTAGGCTATCATCATGATTGCTTTTTCTGCTTTAAGATGTAAAGATGACTGCAGTGGGGAAGGGGAATAAGATCTACAGCATAGTGCGAAGTTACCTCCAGATCCTTCGCATCACTTCAGAGAAGCTGTTATGTGCTCGCTGATGTCCTGCTCGTGCGCATCAGTGAACGCTTCAAAGTGATTCCAGTCTCGTGAGGCGACTCAAGTGGTCTCGCTGAGACTGGAATCCCTTGTTTAAAGCGTTCACTGATGTGCGCGTGCAGGACATCAGCAAGCGCATAACAGCCTCTGCGAAGTGATGCGAAGGATCCAACAGTAACTTTGCACTATGCTAAATTTCCCCCTATTCATTAGCATAAAAATCAGAAGGGCTAGAATTCCTCAGTCCGCTGCATCACACTGATATACAGTAGACAGTAATGCAACCTTTTGTCTTGCTGAACATTTCTTATACTGCAAAATAAATCTTGCCATGCCACTCTCAGTATTATTCTTTTTCTGCATGGTATATTCCATCAGTGTACCCATATAGAAGATCTATAAATTAAAGTTCCACTATATCACATTTATTTGCAGTTAAGGTGATTGCTATGTTTCACTAAGATGAATTCAATCTTCAGTACCTGGAAATGTAGATATGATCCTCCTGCTTAGCAAATCATTGGGAGTTATGTTCGGGAAATGTGTGATTAAACAGTGCAGCTATGATATAATTAACGAAGGTTCCAATTCAACAGAAGCAGCAGTTTACACTACAGATTTATAATCTGTTTAGTAGAAAGAAACCCCAAAGCATTTGAACAAAGGAAGCTGCCAGTTGTATGTGGTAAACTATCAAGCAAAGAACTGCCTTCTGTCAATGGCAATATAGCAGGCAGATTATTAATTAGATTGACTCTGCTGCTTTATATTAGCTGCATACAATATAGACTGGGAATTCAGAGGTCAACAATGTATAAATAATAACTCCTAACTAATATGCTCTCCAGATTTATGGAAAACGTGGCTTTGCAAGAAATAGTAACAAGCTGCAGATGAATATTCAGTCCTAAATGAACAGATGTTGTGTGCGCATATGTACAGTACACAAAAAGGCAGCTGCTTAGAGGTTTATGACACTGCCATCTGAATATGATATTCCTGTCGGGTTTCCATGTCAGCATCAAGTGGCTGGTACCTTATCTACCTGTAACTAAGGGAACTACATCAGATTCATCTATATACAACCAATGGTACAGTCTACAGACTTACAGAATCACTATCCAGGGAATGACTACTTATAGTCAGGGATAGAAAAATTCAAGGGCAACTGCAAGAAAAGATAAACAGCAGATACCTCCTCTTTGTATACAGGCAGAAAAGAGTAGCAATAACTATTGGTCTTTACTATTTGTTATTGGTAATAAAAAGTGCCTACATAGTTTTCCATGCTTTCCAATTGCATTTAAAAGCCACTCAATAAGTCTGATACAAAAAGTGCCAAGGTCCTTTTTAGCTAAAGCATGCAGATGGATTTAAATGGCCTTTGATGTATGAGCAGAATCTCAGCCTAAAGTGGAATTGCAATACGTATATATATATATATATATATATATATATATATATATACAGTATAGATATACTATCACATCCAAAGGTTATTAAGTTTTGATGTCTATAGATCTGTACATATTTTACATTCCAAGTATTAAGATGACAATTTAGAATGACAGTTTCATATTGTCTAAAGAACATAGGCAATAGGAAAATGATCTTTTAATCACAAAAGCGGGATGGATTTCATAGATATTTGCTTTTTTTTAACCTTGATCTTGATGCTTGTTATTTACTGTAAAATAATCAGTACTCTACACTGCAGCCAATGCTTTGTGTTGCAAGGAAACTGCAGTCAGATGTCATAAACAGGGAAGGAAGGTTTATGTATCATCTCTAGCATCCTGCCTGCTGAGGTCACTAGCACTCCTTTGTAGAATGTATTTAAATCTGAAACCTTTCACATGGTTTATTTATCCTACTTACAGCCATAGGCTCAACTCCTTCATTAGATCATTTAATACTTTAGTTAGAGGGAAATATATTTTACTGAAACCCTTCATGTCACATACTGAGAATTTGTTTAATAATACAGGAAAAATGTACAGCATAGAATAATAGAATATGAAGAAAGGCCCCATTAAATTAACAGAAAAAAGGGTAAAATCATAACTTGATGCCTGGTTGTTATTGTGAATTTGTTTAGTTTCATTTAAAATGATGATGACTGATTAGCACTTCTTTCTTTTACACAAACTATCAGGGGAATTCATCAACAGGGGGAAACTTTATGGAAGTCTAGTAACCTATAGCAACCAATCAGAAGTTGTCTTTTATTATCTTATTATCTTGTTTCCTTATACCAGAGAATGCTGACTGCTGATTGGTTACTATGGGTTAATAGACCTCTGTAAAAGAATGCCCCTGTTGATGAATTACTTTGTATGTCTTTAGGGCACATTTGTCTTTAGTGTGCTCAAGCCCAGAAGGCCACTGCCCACACAGTCAGCCTCAAGGTGCCTGTTCCAGGGCCTCTTTTAGGTTTTCCACTAACTATGTGGAAAAGTTATCTACATAGCAGAGCAATGTGAATATGTCTTGTTTTTAAACTACAATGTGTTACCAATGTATTTTTGAGTTTTATCTTCTTTAAACCTAGTTAGCTACACTATTTTATGTGAAATGAAAATTTGAAACATTATGGGACATATCCGCGATAGCGAAAATAGCACAGCAAAATGGAGATATCATTACATTTTCACAATCACTGTCATTTAGGGGTCAAGGAGATTTTGTAAGAAGAAGCTTACATTTTAGGGAATAGTATTTATTTGTTTGTAATGCTGTAAATCTGTATTTTGCTTATTGATCATTGGGACCCAATGAATATTTTTATGTTGATTTTACACTTTACATTATCTTTCCCTGCTACTAATGGTTTACGTAGTCATTCAAATTCATGCCACAAGTACTGCCTTGGGCATTGCTCATTGGTTGATCCTTTGGTACGATTCTGTGCATCAGGGTTCCCAAATTTTTCTTCACTGGATCCTTGAACACTTATCATGGTCACACTTAGGCCTTGTACATTGTTGCTTAAATTGGAAGTACAGTTGCAGGTATGCCATGGTTATTGATTATAAACTCAGATTGCTCACACATAATAAAACACTTTTTGCAGGTAGGTGCATGCTAGTATAATCATACCACAGTAGTCCCAGAAACCTTTTGGTTAAAAGTGACTCCAACCAATCAAGTGCATAATGAAGCCAAAACTTACAATTCTTACACATAAGCTTTGTTGCACCCCAGGCTCAAAATACATATAGTAAAAATGATTTCCTATTATTTCAAATTCAACTAGATTAGGTATATTATTGTGCTTTACCTAGTGTCCACCACAGTTGAACCACAGTTGTATATAATATTAAACATAGAATGGCAACAAGTACAGTATCCCAACATTTCATATATTTATCTAAAAGTGGACCTTTGTTTAGATGTATTTCTGCAGATCACTGTGAAAACCTGTACAAAGTATTGCCAAAGTCTACCACAAGAACAATTGGTGCTCCATTTTTTTAGTGGTAATTATAGCTGTTTTTGTAATCACTGAGATTCAGACAGAACTACCCCCCAGTGATTATGTACTGGACACTAGGGAGAGAAAAATGACAGACAGTGCTGGAATCCTTCACTGCATAATCATTTAGTTGACCTCTTGAAAGTTTAGTGAAAGGCAGAACAAAAGCTTTTATAAGCTTAAGACTGAACAATAGCTTTCACTAAGCCACATAAAGTTGGAGGAGGTATGGGAACATTTCCATATACACATATATATGTCTGTGAAGGATAAAAGATACCTTTTCATACCGGATCAATTACATTTTAGATTTAGTAGGCTTTAAGAAGAATCCCATTTCTGACAGGTTCCCTGAATGCTACAGTAGCAGGTATTCACTGTACAACCATATAATAGGTAATTATATTTCTGCCAGTAACTCCTAGTGTCTCTCTTGAGAATATATGACTCTGTTGATGTGACATATGTAGATAATATAGTAGTCCTTACTAATGAGAATATTCTTGGATTCCCTCTTATCATTATAGATAGATGGTGTTCTTTGAATATATCACTAGGCATGTTTTTCTGCTAATAAAGTTACAGTTGTTCCTATGACAGATTAATACACAGTCAAACTGGTTTCATCTACTTCTCCAACATGTCCTGACTTATTATGTCAGAAAGCCCCCTGTGGACATGGTATGATCTTTTCTTTTTGCAGTTTTTTTGCTATGGATGTAAACTACCTAGCATTAGAACCAATTCTTTACACCTGTAAAAACACTGACAACACTTTTTCTCTTATCTGCACTTAATGACGGTGAGTGTGAGTGACAGTTTACTTAGAATTCCTTGGGTGATCAAAGTGTAAGATTGGCATCACTATCTAATTACTTGAATTTAAATAATGGTGTATGATATACCAATGCAATCAAAATATAATATATTAAGCAAAGGTGTTTAATATTGGGGAAATAGCATTATAGTAATGGATTGTGTTTTTATATACAAGTTGTATTAACAGCACACTTCTCAATTTCCATTTTTTTCTATGGACTTCCCTAACATTTTAATATTTAATATGATAGGCTTTGGAACTTTTACTTAATTGAGAAGCTGCACAAAAGTCATTAAAAAATCATTGACTTTTGATCATTTGAGTGATGCTGCTATAATCTCTGTAAATGGATGTAACCTCTAACCCCCCTTGGCTGTGGACTAATCAGCCCAGTCATTAAAGACTGACCAGGATGTGTTCGCCAAGATATGCAGTCATTATTGTTAAACAATAGCCCCAGGTTATCCAGAATTAGTGATAATACTAGAATTTCACAATGTTAGATTACATTCCAGTAAGTGAATCCATCACAGTCACATGACTAGAAGGCACACAATCAACAGGAAATAAAGTTCAATATGCAAGCAGTAAAAAAAATAAAAAAATCAGTAAATGTTGATGTCTTTCCAAACATGACATTATTGAAATATTACATACCATATTTTAGAAAGTACTGATTTGTAATTTCTATTTACCTGTTAATTGACATATATTCATATAATAAACTAAACTTTCCATAATAACCTGATTTACCTAAGAGTAAAAATGAGTAATGTTTGATGTACAAGCTGGATTGTTTGGAATAACAAGAATAAATCACTGCTTGTTGATAAAATGCTTTCTTCACAAGTCATCACAAGGGCAATACTGAGAAATGTATTGGCAACGCACACTCATTTTTAATCATTTGTTTCACGCTTGCAAAAATACAGTGTTTGGTGGTCATGGATCATCTTTTAGACAAAAAAGAAAGAAAGCTACAGTCTTTCTTGCTGGAATTTATCATATTGGGCCTTACAGGCATGCTCAGTAGGCTTAATGTATACAATTGTATCACAAATCCTATGCAAATGCAGCACATTTTCTTTTTGCCAACTGTATTTTCTGCTTTGTACCCCAATTCTGCACAGTTCCCCATGTGATACTGATTTGTGTTTCAGACCCATGAGGCTTAGAAATTTACTAAACTCGAAAAGGATGATTTTGTCTTTAGGAGTCTGTTCCCTTTAAATCTCTAAGATCAATCAGTAAATATTGATCAATATTTTTCAATTGGATTTTTTGATAGAAAAGTAGGAAAAACGCTAATATAAAATATGGCTACTTTTCCATCCAAAAATGCTATTGAAAAATATTAATCGATATTTACAGGAAATAAACTCGAAAAGGCGAAATCGGCCTTTTGAGTTTAGTAAATTTCGTTAGTATCTTGATGCTAAGATTACATTTCAGTGACAATTAGACGTTGAATGAAAATATTTATTTGACTTTTGATATCTTAATCTCTAAAGGTATATTTTCATTATCGCTGTTTTTTTTTTACTGTTTCTTTAAACATCACAACTGTTTTAGTGTATTTTTCTCAATTCAAAACCTTTGTATACATTTCTGACCTCCTACATGGAATAAATATAACTCATTTTTAGTTAGCTCACCACTTGGCTGCTGAATGCTGTATGTACTGTATATTGCGTTGGGATAGGTCAGGCTTGAGTTATTTGCTTCCTTGTTATTGGTTGCTGTGAAATCTGACATTGACTATGGCAGCTGAAGGTTTCAAATGATGTCATAAAATAGCATTAAATGATTTATGAAGGTTCCCTCATTGAAATATATTTTCAGTGAATGATTTTTCTTGTAAAGTCCAACAAGCCCATATTGAAATTTCCTATAGACCTTGTGTCGGATGTCTGTACATCTACAGTAGAAGAGATTAGGCAAATCTATCATGCATTATCCTGCTGAGATGCTGATCAGAACCAACTGAGTTTAATGCCTAGCCCCAGAGACCTGCTCTCCTTAAATCAGCACCTGAATACTATTTGTTGACTTTCTGTTTTAAATCCAGATGATAATCACAAAAATAAGATGTAAAAATTCTAGACAGCTTCTTCTGCACCAGTACCCAACTGTGTGAAAAATCTGCTGAAATTGATTTATCTTAAGCATCCACACTTTCCAAATATCTGCCAGCAATTTATCTTTTCAATATAAACCGTGTTAGTCCTGCTTCAGCTTTGATTGGAAAGGTAAAAACACTTTGAAAAGCAATAGTTTCTTCATTTTACTGGTGGTAATTGTTTCACTCCCGCTATCTTTGTGGGACTGTCAAAACTGAATTGATCTGGCAAAACAAGTCAATAAAAAATGCATACAGATCTGATTGAAGCCTTTTCAGAAACATCAAAGGTAAAAAGTTGGAATTAGATGCAGGTAAAATCTGTGATAGAAAAATAAATGAATTCTCTTTAAATGGAATGTAGCTGATGTCATGTACCTGGTTTATAGAAGATAGTTACATTATTGCATGTAGTTCTATTGTTTTATTGTCTGCACCTCTTGAGAAGTAATTCTACTTGTCAAAGCTCTACTCTATTAAAGGAGCGCCAGGCAAAATTGGTTACTGCTTCTACAGGACATAGCAATGTGTATATCTCATGATTTTTTGACTTCATTGTTTAAGACTAGGTTCACACTAGTGCTTTTATTTGCGGTGTATATACACTAAGCATAAAAAAAAATCCATGCCGCTAATCCCTATGGAACTTACCTTGTTCAGGCCACATGTTCCACTCACGCATGAATACTTGACGTCACATTTTTGCTAGCATATGTACACCGTGCATAAAAAGCAGCTGTATAGGAGGAGCCACGAATGCGAGGGAGCATTCACACTTGTATCGGGTAAGTACAATAGAAAGGCGTATCTAGAATATATGCCGCCGGACTGAAGTACGCAGCATATTTCTAGACGTGCTTTTCTAAATGTGCTGCGCTTTTTTGCACTAGTGTGAACCTAACCTAAAAGTGGGTTTGTCTAACCCAACCCCTACAACTGCCATGCCTCCCCCAGATTTTTTAAACCACGTGTTGCAGAGAGAGTCATAAAGTAATAAAAACTGTGGGCTTGTTCCCTCTTGCATAATGACTGTTTTATATTTAAGGAAGTCCATTCAGAAACCTGTACATCAACATTTAATTTCTGAAGAGATGTTGCTAGCTATCCAGCTGATATAAAATGGTTTCCATCACCATGTTGATATTTTTTTCTGGTTGTTAAATTAACATTTATCCAATTTTGATGTTGGGTGAATGTGCACCAGCTTGTTTTAGGACTAGTAAATAGGTTAATAGAATTCTAGAACTGTGAGTATTACAGTGAAGCAGTAAGTGAGTTTGAGTGCTTTTCAGTCCAGGTTACTCTGCCAGCCTCCAGATCTAGAAAATTACCAACGTAAGCCCTGCCACTGAGTCCGTGCTCTGAGTGTCTTACCTTCTGTCCAAGACATCCAGGCAATCTAAGACTACTGCACACCTTGTTGGGGAAACTACCCTTCTGTAGCTATGGTTAACTATCACTTCTTTACTTGGCTCTAACTCTCTTAGCTCACAGACAGCTACCCCCCCTTTGTAGAAGACCTGGAGCTCAAAATTAAAGATCCTATTACTTCCTGAACAGCAGCTTATATTAAGCCCCCACCCAGATTAACATAATCATAAACACCCCTTTCATTAATGCAATAATTATGTACTCCACTGGATGGAGTCACTACATAACCATATCACATTATCTCTATAGAACACATTGCAAAATATGTGATGCATACTACTCTAACACATAGAACACTTTTTAGGAAATTAAGGGGGGAGTTCACGATACTCCGAAGTGAGGTGCAGAGTGCTCACCTCACTTCAGACTGACTGAGATGCGCTCGCTGATGTCCTGCATGCGGGCATCAGCGAGC